>PVJA010000504.1:102784-169186 GCA_004027025.1 Myocastor coypus
TTATATATATATATATATATATATATATATATATATATATATATATATATATATATGTTGGGACTCTTGAGCCTTTTGGGAAGGAATCATTGTAGCTTTGGCTGTATATAAGAAAAGTTACATCATGTAAGGTAGATTATTAACATTATAGGGTTTATAAGAAGATTAAGTATAATTTAAGGAAATAAGTGAGTGTGAAGTTCATAAAAGGTGGGTTGTGACCATTAATCCTACTAGGTCAACTTATTGGGCTAAGAAATGTCTAATAAATTGGAGAGACACAGTTCTGTGTTTGTCTACTGAACCTGTGGTACTTCAGTAGTGTGTGTACCATTGAAATTCCTGAAATGTTTGTCATCATAAGTCTAGGTGGACTGTGGGAGTTTGACACTGGTGATGGCATGTGATCCCTCTCTGCTGTGGCACTATTCCACTGCTGTGCTTCCAGGCAACATGCACTGAGCAACTTTGTTGCACCATGTCCTTCTGTCATGGTGCTTGTCCACTATAGACTGAATTCCCTGAAATAATGAGCTAAATTAAACCTTTGCTTCACATTGTGGGTGTCGAGTGTTGTGTCTCAATGACAGGAAAGCTTCCTAATGCAGATGAAGTGTCTCTTGTGCAACTAGGCTACACATGATTATGAATTCTTTTTTTTTTCTCAGAGCTTCCATTTCTCTGTCTTGTCCTCTCCTTTTCTTTCTAAATTTGATAAAGCAAACTTCCATGTCACAGAGGCACATATGGCAAGAGAACTAAAGATGGCCTTCAGCCAACAACCCACACAGATCTGAATCTTGCCAACAATCAAGTGAGCTTGGAAGCAGATCCTTCCCCAGTCAAGCCTTCAAATGAGGCCCTACCCCTGGTCACCATCTACAATGCAGGGCTTGTGAGAGCCTGTGAAGTAGGATACCGAGATATACCAAACCCAGATCCTTCACTCCCTAATTACTTAGAGGCTTTTAAAGTATATTTTTTTGTCTTTTTGAGACAGGGTCTCGCTATGCAGTTGAGGCTGGCCTTGAGTTCACTTTTGTAGCCCAGGCTGGTCTCGAACTCGCACCGATCCTCCTGCCTCAGCCTCCCGAGTGCTGGGATTACAGGCGTGAGCCACCACGCCCGGCTTATTTTTTTTTAACACTGTAATTGTAGCATTTTGTTATGTAGCACTGCATAACTAACACAAAAATCTTGTAATTTTTAAGTAACATGGTGGTAATACATATATAAATTAAATGCTCCTAAAATTTTAGGGCTATAAATATGTGAATTCTGCCTACACAGGAAGTGATCATATTTTAATGAATTACTAGGAAATGGTGGCCTTTTGAAAAGTTTTTTATCCTCAACTATCCAATATTAATAATATGGTTGGTGTTGCAATTTTATTTCATCATTTTGTATTTGAGGCAAACAGTTTCTCTTTGTGTTGCTAGAATTTCAAACAGCTCTTTATAAAATGTCTCCATGATTCCGCATAGACATGAATCCCCAAATCTGTTAAGTCAGTTTTTAGGTAAAATATTGCCTCAGAAGGATGAAACATTTTAACCTTGGATCTTCAAGGCAAAAGAACAGGCATATTTCTCATCTAATTTCTAAATTATGCATGGTAAATCAGATGCATGATTTGTTTTGAACTATTTGTTAGGGCACACAAAAGTCATACCATTTGAGAGAACAGAACTGCAAAACTGCCTACCTTTTTCACTTTGAAAAAAATGGATAACCAAGGACAAAGAGGAAGTGTTCATTTCAAGAAAACAAAATTTAACAGAGAGAGGAAAAAATGAATAAGACTGAATCTGGGGAAAAGAGCATGAAACATTGCAAAATAAAATTTAAAATAATTTCTAAATTCTCAGATTTATGAAACTAAATTAATTTTTAAGAGTCTAAACTCCATTCTCTGAAATGTCAACTAAGTCTTCTAACAGGTCTTATAGACAGCTCTTAACGAGTTTTCTGAAAAGTTATTTTCTTCCTGATTCCATTTTTTTCCCATCAAGTTGGAAAATTGTGCCCTTCCATCTAAGATATATATATATATATATATATATATATATGTATATATATATATATATATATATATATAATATATATTGCCAAGAATAGCACAGCCCTTGAAAACTTAGTAGGAATATGCCACAAATTTAATTCTAGACTATTGTTAAAGGCAAAAGTAAAGCTAAATGAGAATGTGGCCTAGGAGCAATGTGAGAAAATGTAGGGTACAAACTTTGGAGTTCTGAACTGTGAGGGACAAAGCGGGGTGTATAGCATATAGCACTTTTGTCCAAAGTACTGTATTAAGGGACAAAACTTTCACTACATATCTTTCCTCTCACAAGATCAAGTAAAGAAAGGCCCAGATAAAGAGAAGCAAATATTGGCAGTAGCAAATGAAGCCTCATGTAAAGGAACAGTTAAGTGTGGAAGGATATGGGTGGGGCTTCTCCACTATCTTCTTTAATAAATTTATTTTGTATTTCTATTATCTCAACAATCTGACTATACTGTAAAATCACTGTAAAAATGTCAACATCACTTATTCTATTCATTGCCTAAAAAATAAGGTGTAAACAATGTCATGGATATTAGGTTTTTATCCTTTAAATTCTTTTTAGTAGTTCTCTTTTCTCACCACTCTTTTCCTTTGAAGAGCTTATCACCTCTTTGCTGCACTAAAATTTTTGCAGAGTATGTTTTGCAATTTTGGCAATGAGAGTTGAGTCCTATTTGTCTCAGAAATGAACATGTGACTTATTTCAGGCTAGTGGGTTTCAGAAAGATTTTTCTTGGATGACTTGGGAAAGAAAGACCTAATGAGATTCTCTTCTACAAACGGCAGTTTTCAGTTGCACATTTTGAAATCATTTCAGGCAAATTTTCTCACCATGAGGGGCAACAGATGAAGCTAATAGATCAGCACAGAAGTGCAGAATTCAGAAAAATGAAAAACTGAAAGCAGAATCTTGGGGACAATATTTATGTCAGTTTAGGACAAGTTTTGACACTAACAGAATTAACTAATATACCCATTCATTCTGTCAGGTAAGTATGAGTCTACTTGCTAATCTCACATGTTATCATACAATGTGAATATTTTATTTGTCTTAGGTATTTGTTTGTGTCTGGGGCACAATACCTGGCATCCACAACTGAAAGGAAGGCAGGTTTATTTTGGCTTATAGATTGTAGAGGTTTCAGCCCAGAGTTGGCTAGTTCTTAAGCAGGGTGACATGAGAAAAGCGAATGGCAGAGGAGAAAGAGCTTATGGGCTCTCAGTCAGGAAATAGCGATTAAGGGAAGAATGAGGGAAGAACTCCCTTTTAGACTATTTCCCCCAGCAACCCACTTCCGCTGACCAGGCTTTACCTCTCAGCACAGTTACCTATAAACTCTTCACAAAGACTAATCTTCTTAGGAGTATAAATCCCCATGATCCAATCACCTACAAAAAACCCAATGTAGGAGCGCTTCAGGTTTTGTGGGGGACATCGAGCTATGAACCATATCACTATTTTGAAATAATTTATTTTACCATTGTGCTCTCATGTGGTAAAATCTCTTGGCTACTTTTACCAAATAGTATTTCTATCTATTTTCTCAATGCATGTAAACAATATTCTGTAATCTCATAACATGAAGCAATGTGAGATGGTAATGTGAGACAGTTCAATTACTATGTTCCAGAAGAGAAAAAAAAAAAAAAGTAAAATTTGCAGTCATAGATTAGAGCTTTCCAGCAGCAAAGTATTTACTGTTTTGAGAGAAAGCTGGAGAAAGAAAAGGTTAACCTAATAATACCTGCTGTGCCTACATTTGCAAATGGAAAGAAATCACACAGATGGTGGCATTTGCCTGGGAGTTTGGTGCCAGGGGTGTCCTTTAAGGGACATAAATTAGAATGGAATTTCCATATTTCCTAAAGATATTATAGATGTGAGTTTGCTGGAAAATTTTATCTTTCTAGTCACAGTATTAAGGCCAATACCATGACCATGAGAACAACAATCAATCAAATAGTAAATACCTACTGATACTTTAGTATATGCTAGCTTCTACCCGGCCAGCTAGGCAAAAATATTCAGCTTTCTCTGAGATTGTCATGCCTTTTTCTTAGGTTGCTTTCCTTCTATTAATGTAGTCCTTAGAAAAGTGTCTAATAGACAGTAGGCTGTCAATAACTGTTAGTTATTGTTAATTAATACACTCAGAAATCTTTTATTCTCTTAGGGAATGAGGAGCCCTGCAAAACAGGATGGAATGAAATTTCCTTTTGGTCAGTGCTGTGCAGGCCTGCTGTGGATGTACAAAGAAATAAAGGAATAGATAAATGGTAGAAACAAATGCCTCACACACATGATAGTGCAAGTAATGAATGTTGGAAGAGGAATCTTGCTGGAGGCCTGAGTGTAACAGCAGGTTAATATAGATTGCATTTAAAGATAATGCTACAGTTTCATAGAAATAGAACAGAGAAGTCAGATTTGACAATTTATGGTGTAGGAGAGGAAGACAGAAAGTAGACATTTTAGGTGGATCAAAGAGTGGAGATAAGCAAGAGCAGGAAACAAAAGGGAAGAACATTGGGTGGTTTCTCTGGTACAGTGGACTGAGTGGCAGTTACTAAGAGGAGAAAGAGAATCACCAGAGATGAATTAAGGGACTAGAAAGCCTGTGTTAGAAAAGAAAATGAGCAGGGACCTAACTGTTGCCCCTGCTGAATACTCAGCATCTCCCAAGTAACAGGCTTGTTAGACTGCAATTGTGTGAATACTAACAATCAGAGTTGTCGCAATCAACCAGGCACTGCAGAATAGTGGATTGGCGGCTTCCAGAGCTAAGATTCGCAGAAATGACACATCTGAAGGGAGTGTGGAAAAAGCAGACTAAAGCAGACACTTGCCACTCTACAGTTCTCACACTGTCTAGGAAACTATTCTATTTCATTTATGCTCTGTAGGAATAATACTAAAAATACTACCAATAGCTAATACTCATTTTCTTATCAGGTATTGAACATAACTCTAAGCCCATGACATGTATTATCTCATTTATGCCATCTTACAATCCTATTTTTGCCCCTATTCCCAGATGAGGAAAGTGGGACACATTGTGACTACAAAGCTACCAAAAATGTAGAGGCTTGTATTTTGGCAGTCCACTATCAAGAATGCCTCCCCAAATTCATCTCTTTTTCGGATGTTTTCCTCATCTCAGTTCTGAACTTTGCTGTATGCCAGACTGTGGTCACTGACATATTGGCAAATGGGATGAAAGGAACAGTGCAATAAGTGCTTGAATGCCAGTATTCATTCTTCTGGAGCACTTTTTCATGGAACTCAACCACCAAACTGTGAGGAAGGCAAAGGAGCCATGCAGAGAAGAACTAATGGAACCAAGAGTCCCAGCCGAGTTTTCTGCTTTCAGCCTGCACCAACAGCCAGTCATGTGAGAGAGGCCATTTTGGACACTTCAGTTTTCTGGTACTTTGGCTGACACCAGGTAAAGCAGACAAATATGGGCAACTGTCAGAATCATGGGCAAGAGGAAAAACATAGTTGTTGGATGCCAATACCATTTGGGGTGGTTTCATATACAAGCACGTGCACCTGGAACAGAGTAAAACTAAAATTTCAACCAGGAAGACCAACAACGTGTAGACTTATATGGAAATAAAACTCAAATTGTAATTCTAAAAGCCTGGTAGAGTTCCTTTTTTCATTCTTTGAAATATACATTGTTCACTTTCTATGTCAGACTATGGTACTTCATTAGGCTTTCTTACTTTTTACATTGTCCTTTCTTTTTCTTGCCCTTATGTGAATACATACCAAATCTATTTCTATAGCATTATCTTTGCTCTCAGGAACAAAGAACGACCTTTTTACATTTACTGATATCATTACTACTCCTTTCACATTTTAATTAGCACTAAATTGTAGGAAAACAATTATGTAAATTGCGAGTGGAGGTAGTGGCCTGTCTATGTCATTCAGGATTCAAATAATGCCTCTGGGTCCTGATGAAGAATAAGTCAATGACAAAGTCAGTATCTAGGTCAGAGGAAGAAATAGAGAAAAATATAAGTGCTTTGTGAATCTTTGGAAATGTTTCCCTTAATCCTGAGATATTTGGGCTTGGAATTTTGTATAGATATATTCAGAACTAGAGAACTCAAGTAAGTTTTATTTTCAAATCATATCAAAATACCAAATAGACTTTTGTCTAGCTATTATTGGAAACAGCCATTCTTTTCTCTTCTAGATCATTCTGGTCCTATATTCTTATGTTGTTCTTTTTGTGTAACAATTAGCACAGTTTAAACTGAGTAATTAAAGATTGATGCTTTATGGAAAGGATTTTTTTTCTTATTGCCTTAAAAGATGCTCCTTTACATCATTATCCTCACCTTTCATTTGAACTCTCAGGTTGAGTGGTAGGTATGAGGGATTGAGTGGGAAAATAACAGAACTATCGCCTATTGTAGGTCTTGCAGAAAATTTTAATTACTTCTTTTCTTTCCATGTGTTCTCATTCCATCATTAAGAATTGGTGGTGGAAAGAAGAGATAGCATGAATTTCACTTTATAGGTCCTTGGGCCATGAAGAGTAATATCTGGGTATGATGGAAAAGATAATATATCATTCAGAGGCAAGGACATTTGAGCCAGATGTAGTAAGTGAAGGAGTCAGTGAGTGCCTTCTGTTGCTGGGAGAAAACGTACATGCATAGCTGTGTGATCAGTGTACAGAGTTTGAAATATATTAATGTGATAAATTAGCAGAGCCATCTTTCTGTTATTCTTAGACTTGGGAGTACCTTCAAAGCCAAGATTTTGTATCTAGGTTCGTATTTACACATGAAAAGGACAGACTTCTACATTTTTTGAGTTATTGAAATTTAAGACTATTATAGTACTTCACCTTGTAATTTAACAAATCTAACAGCAGTATAAACACCTGCATTTGTAATTATATAATCTACTTTACTAATTAACTTGACCCTCCAAATAGAAGACCCATCAAGGCAGGTGGCTGTCTTATTGACACCTCCATGCTCACCCTGAGCATACTTACTCCATTAGAGACAGATAATGAGTACTGCATTTTTAAATGCATATATATATATACATATATATATATATATATATATATATATTCTACATTTCTAGGTTTGAGTATAGAATACATTTGAGGATCTTTGTAAGGTTCAAGATTATTGAATTTTGAGAATGTTGATATTGTGCTAATATATTATGAAAGTTAGGATCAGCTGATTCAAAATTGGGAGCATAGCCAGGCATGGTGGCACATGGCTGTAATTCCAGCAACTCGGGAGGCTGAGGCAGGAGGATCTATGTGAGTTCGAGACCAGCCTGGGCTACAAAAAGTGAGCTTAAGACGAGCCTGAACTGCATAGCAAGACGCTGCCTTAAAAAGACAAAAACAAAAAACAAACAAAATTATGAGCATATAGGAATGTATCTTTATTAAATGTCTAATTTTTGAGATGACTAAGCAATATGCTCAGTTACTGCATGGAGAAGATCACATTGAAAAATTCTCTGTCTGCACATCCTTTTGTAACAAGACTGTTAAGGTACCGACTATGAAAAGATATCAGCTATCTCCCCAGTATTGAACCCAGACTGATCTTGTGACTTAATTTGGCTAATAGAATGCTCTAGTGATCCTACAATAACCCTAAACTTTAAGAATCATGATTCACTGCTAGTTTTCTCTGTCAGAGTCTTGCTTCTTTCTTGAGAAAAATTCCCCTTTCCGGAGGATGAGACACTATATGGAACAGATATAGATCATGGCAGCTAAGCTCATCCTAGATATACCAGGTCCCAGTTAGTCTCTCAGATAAGTCCAAATGCTTGAGTAAGCCTAAGTCAAAAGAACCGCTAGAGCCAGATCAACTGAACAGCTCAGCTGATTCACAGAGTGGAAAATTATAAACAGATATTATTTTACAATAATAAGCTCAACTATGATTTGTTGTATCACACAATCACAGCTTCTAACGTGTTACAGTTAGTATATAGCTGATAAATAAAGGATGACCATAAATGAAAGCAAGTCATGGCAAAGTCAATAATGCACAACACCAGAATATTCAGCCTTAAGGTTTCTGGTTTTGATAGCAAATGAGAAGGCAAAGTTCAATCAATTTTTTATAAAGGTACCTGCATAAAAATGATGGAAAACTAATGGAGCAACCACTGGGAAAAGAAATGTATAACACCATTACTATGAAGACCTAAAAGTAGTTTGTGTTTCTTGATTACTTTTTTTTCCTGTAAGAGGCAGTAGAGGAGGAAGGAAGAAAAATGAGAATCTTCTCTTTTTTTGCTCCTTAGCCTCTTACCCATGCCTCCCACTTGCTAAATCAGAAGCTTCTATGTCAGGAAGTGTGGTGAATAAGGTGGCCAGTGGGTATGGTCAGCCTCTTATAGTATACAGTGTAGTACTGTAAAGAAATGGAATGAATCTCAGAGAACAGGATATGTGGAAAAGACATATGTAGTTTATGAACCTCACAAAGGTCTATGAATCAAACACAAAAATATATTGAATGTGCTCTAATGTTTGGTTAAAACTAAATGTATATACTTGTGGTTAGATGGAAGCGTCTCATATGTATCCAGGAAAGAAAGATAAAAAGCTATTAAATCATCTAACAATACACTGTCTGCAAGTTCCATTGTGTGGAACTGGCAGTCAGCTCCTCAATAGACTCTTGATAACCACCTTCTCTGTTCGTATTACTTAAAATGTGGACCCAGGCTCACATAGGCATCTGGAAACCCTTTGAGAATGTGGAATCTCAGATCTAACACAAGATCCACTGTGTTATGAACCTGACTTCAGCAAGATCTAGAAGTATTTCCTATGTGTAGGCCAGCTACCATTTGAGTACTCCTTCTATAGGATGATAGACTGGCTCTCTCTTAAAATTTTATGGTAGCTTACTTTATAATTATAATCATAATTTAATTCAGGATAATACAGTATTATAGTATATTGTGTCCTTCATTCCTCATTAGCCTCTGGAACATGAGCAAATAAGTCTCATAATGCATT
The DNA here is from genome assembly GCA_004027025.1 of Myocastor coypus. Taxonomy (NCBI): domain Eukaryota; kingdom Metazoa; phylum Chordata; class Mammalia; order Rodentia; family Myocastoridae; genus Myocastor; species Myocastor coypus. The sequence goes on from PVJA010000504.1 coordinate 111,890, forward strand.
GTCATTGTGCAAATGAGGAAATGGAGGCATAAGGTGATTTAAGTGGTCATAGCTCTGAGCTACTGAGTGCTGAATCTGGATCTTGCCTAAGTCATTCGTGACAAATTTTGTAATCATTCCAGCACTCAGACAAAGTGTGGAGGGTATGAAGGTGAATGAGAGCAATCATTACACAAACCAGTAAAATATTTGAGGCTGCATTTGAATTAAGTAAGAGAAGGAGTAGGGCTGACTTTCAAAACCAATATTCTACACAAAATATGATTATTTAATGTGGACCAAGGCTCAAAGTATCAGCATCTGGAAACCTCTTCTAGTTCCAGTTTCATTGTAAGTGATCGAATATGTAAATGCAAGTATCCTTCTTAATTATTTTAGAATTTGAAAATAATTTTCTTCCACTCTCAATTGCAAAGCTTAGCTAAAATGTTTTTTTATTCATCCCCTTGTTTTGTGCGTGTCTGTTTTGCTATCAATGAAAATGACTTAGGTAGTACCATAAAACTAATTTTACTCTCTCCCTTCACCAGCATCTCAAGGATACTAGCAAAAAGGTACATGTTATTCATACAAATAAAATAAGAAATTTATTTTATTTGATAAACTTTAAGCAGATGAGTACAACACTGTAGGATTTATAAAACCAGTGACAACACCAAATAAAGCAATTTTCATAGTAAACATTTAAATTGTGAGTAAGATGCAGGATTTTCATAATTTCACAAATGTCTAAATAAATCCAACTACTTTCTTGTTCAAAATGATTGCTATCAGTTATATCACAAACACAATGTACCACCTTCATAAGAATTGATTTTTTTAATGCATTTAAGTTATCATCATCAGTCATGGGTTGCCTACAGATCAAAACTATCAGAACAGATGGAGTTTCCCAAAGTAATCTTGTGATGACTTTGGTTTGTAGGAAATTTTCTTACCCATCTCTTTTTTCTACACTTGACCAGTCATGCCAAAGATAGACTATACTTTTCCCAGTGTTAGCTGAAAATTTTCACAAATTATAACGACAGTGTTCAGATCAAATGCTTAAACTTTCACAGCAAAACAGATTGATTTTCTCTAGCAACATAAAATGAAATGCTCTCTTCAATGCCTCATAATTAGTTCTAATACCAGCAAGCAAATTAAAGGCAGCAAAACAGCATTTCTCCATCAGGCCTTTATCAGCCCCTTCCTAACCTGGACAGTGGCCTTGCCCTGAACTGTAAGGTGGATAAATGAATGGAATGCTGAATTTGGCATTCATCTTACTCTCAGATAATTTAGCTCATCTTTCTCAGTTGGCATGACACAGAAATAACATCAAAGAGTGATAAACTCTTTCCTGGAAACCAAGGGTTCCATGGTTCATTGGCCCCAGACCGAACCTATCAATCTATTTTCTACACAATAAAAGGTAAGAAATCCGTTACAGATCTCCTATGAGTCCTGGCAGGTGGTCTTTGACACAAAAAGAATACATCAACCAATCCAACAATTGGTGTCCCTTTTGCACAGTTTGAAGCACTAGGGGTCAGTTGACATGGATATAGTAGTCTTGGTTTAGTATTAAATTCTTTTAAGTATATAAATAAGCTACGGCATCTTGATATATGAGTACAAAAATTGAAAGAAAAGTTCAGTTTTTGGCATGATTCTGACCTTTTACAAAAATAGCTCTGTTATCTTATTTTACATTTATATTTCAAATTGGCTTTGTAGGTAATATAATAAATGTAACTGCATTAGAATTTACAATCTGTATTCCCAAATAAAGGTTTAATTTTCTTTCGTTCTTCAATCTGAGTTTAAGGAACTAGCACATGAAAGCCTCCACTTAATACCATGTCAATATTATTAGATTATTAGAAGGAAAGGAAAACCCCTCTAGTTTTACAATAGCTGTTATATCACCTAGTCAGAAACAATGTTGCAGAAACAAAAAGTAAAAGCAAATCATTTTGTATTATTAAAATCCCTTTGGATTATACATTATGCTCTCCTTTCTAAAATTCACTGCTATAGGGCAAACACCTTTGTGCACATAAAGGACTTAAAAATGTACACTGAAGGTCAAGAATTAGGAAAATTTACTCTTTCATTTTCTTTCATCACCATTATACTCTTCTTCATTAAATTCCTCATCAATAGGAAAGTTCATCAAGAATAGACATTTTTTACTGAGAAATACGTTACCCTTTCAATAAAGACTTGGGCAGAGGATTCTTAAATAAATCTTCATGATGGCTACATAGTGTGTGTACTACAAGTACCAGTGTACTACAAGTACCAGTGTTTAATAATTCATGTTCTTATTTATGTATTATAAAAATAGTATTATTTTGAAATGAACAAGTTGTCTTTTATTAGATGTGGTTTTTCCAGTAGAACATTTTCTGGCACAATATAGCTTCATGCATCCTTTTGCATAAATCAGGAAAATTAACATCAAACATGGAAGTAAAGGAAGTGAAAGGGGAACCAAATGAAAGTTCATTTGTTCTCTGCCTGAATTTTACAGGTACACTCAGGTGAAGTCATTGATTGCAAAGATACTTTAGAATAAAAAGATCTTTTAAAGTATACTTACATTTAAAAGTGGAAATGTTGATATTTGAAAATAATATTAAACCACTTAGACCAGTGCTTCTCAACCTTTCTAATGCCGTGACCCTGCAATACAGTTCCTCATGTTGTGGTGACCCCAAATGAAAAAATAACTTTGGTAGCTACTTCAAAACTGTAATTTTACTACAATTTGATTCAGAATGTAAATACCTGATATGCATTATGTATTTTCATTGCTACAAATCAAACATAATTTAAACATAGTGATTAATCACAAAAACAATATTTAATTATATGTTGAGAAATATTTATTACTAATTGCAATAAATAACATTTCACCATTGGAAATATGTATTTTCCAATGGCTTTAGGTGACCCTATGTTTGGTCGTTTGACCCCTGCCAGGGTCGTGACTCACAGGTTGAGAACTGCTGAGTTAGACTTAAGTAAGTGATGATAAAAATTCATTTTTTGGTCCATTTCATCTGAAACGCTAGTTGATCATACATAATGAGAACAACAAGATCAGTAGTATGGCAGAGTTGGCCTACACCTTCTGTGTTAGGGCAATTTTGCTGTTGTGTTCACTCTCACTACTGTCACTTTCAATTTTCTCATTCCTAATGATGGTACATAGTTTAGCTTCTGACATAGCAATTGTATTAATAACTATCTTTTAAAGGTGTTTCAGAAAGAATTTGTGTTTGTCATTTGCATTTCATTTTATTATTATTTTTATGAATTTAGAACAGTGTCTACAGGGTGAACAGGTTCTCACTATGAAGATCTGACTGATAGTGATTCTCCGGTTTTCAGCCTCCCAAGTGCTGGGATTACAGGCCAGAACCACCATGTCCAGTCTCAGTCATAGTCTCAGTGTGCTCTGGAGGCAGAGCTAGCCGGTGCTTTAGTCTACTGACCTATCTTGCTGATCCATCCCTAATTTCTTAAACTCAACACTTTTGATCAATTACAATGCATCTGGGACTGCAATACATGCATCACATGTATCATCTCACTGTTCTCACCACAACTTGCAGATGTTAGATCTGAAAGCATAGGTATAAGATCACACAACTGGTAGAAGGTGGAATTCAATATCTGTAAGCTTTATCATTAGGTATCACTCTAAATTGCCTTCCCAGCAATTTTCTTTACCTTTTCTTTATAAAATTTTGGAACTAGATTGTCCATATGGCCTAAAACTGCAACACTTCAAAAATTAAAGACATATCTTTATAAGGAGAGTATATAAGGGAGTGATTAATTTCTTAGTAATGACAATTGAATCTCTTAGAGAATCAAATACTTTCAACTTCACTAAGTTATCAGGAGTGCCTTATCCAATGCTAGGAAAGATGGTGATGCTGCCGTTAAGAACAGTAGCAGTAACTGTAATAACTGAGTGTTGAGCTGATCCTCCCTTCAAGATCCTTATGTTTATTCTCCTGACCAGGATATATATATATATATATATATATATATATATATATATATATATATATATATATATATATCCTAAAGTGCATAGCCAAAAGAAAGGAAAGCTATTAAAAGTTATAATGGGATAATTGGAGAAACCAGGATTGCAAGAACAAATCAAGATGTACTCATGATACTCAGGCTAGTAATAAACTCCATCACACCCATCACAGTGTGCAATTATAGGAAGTGAAGTCAAGGATGCTTATATTATAAACTTTAAATTATTATGCCCTTCTCCCAGCCCTCAGCTTCAACCTATGTGGCAACTATAAATTAGAGATATGAATATTTATAATGCCAAGCTCTATAAAATTATGCATGTCCTTTAAATAAGGCAAGGGTGGGAATTGATTATGATATGCTTAGAGCAGCATGTGATACATAGTCACTCATTAGTTGTTGAATGAGTAATTTAATGAATACATAAATGCTCTGCCTTAATTATTAACTGTATAAAAGAAGCTTCCAAGATGATGGGCCTCTGAAAATGATCAGATTATAAGAATAATAAATAGGTAAACATTGTTGCCTTGCATAATAACATTTCAGATCACAAGTTTATAAAATTAAAAATTGTATGGATCATATTACAAATCCATTTGACAGGGGAGTATCAAGAGAACATCAAAGCTCCAATGAAACTATTTGGCCCCAGCCATCATTCCTCGCTAGAGAACTCACTTCTTACAATAATGATTTTTATTAGTACTACCTATGATATAGTATTCAGTTGGTATTTCTCAATAACAGTCAACATATTAATAACTTCAGTGTAGACTGTCTTCTTTTTTGAAGAAAATATATTAAGAGCAAGATGGAATGATCACCATAGAACAATCTGCCAATCACTATATTGAGCTAGGGTGTCAATTATGCAAGGAGTGGAAAAGTCAAACTTTAGCTTCCTTTCCTTTTCTGATTTTTACTCTCCACTCTTATAATAACAACTAACGATCGCTGGCGTTATATATAATTATATGTGGAAAAAGAGCAGATATTTATTCACCTGGGAAAGTCAAAAGAACATCTTTAAAATATTTGCTGCACACACACACACACACACACACACACACACACACACACACACATATATATGCATATATATAATTGTAAGTATAAGATTAAATGTTAATAAAAAATGAACCATCTTTCTGAAACTTTTGATATGACTAATCATATATTATAAAATTTGACCTGGCTTAGGAGTTGGAAATTTTTTATGGTATCAATTCTTAAAATTATATTTATAAGTACATATTTATAGTGCATAATGATTCCATAATTTTTATTTTGCAATTTAACTTGAAAGTAATTCCAATAATAGTATTAATAGTACAAAAGTCGTGTATTAGAGCTTTTACATATATTTTTACAAACACAATTTGAATTAAATTCACTTTTAAGTGAACTTTCTTAGTTCTTTCTAAAATGTTTTCCTCTTCATTGTCATGCTTTATTGCTAAGGCAGTAAAAAATTGAAATAGATGTTGGGGTAAGTGCAGGGGCCCAAGTTCAGTCCCCAGTACCTAAATAAAAAAATGAAATAGCCATTTTACAAATGAACAGCAAAATATCATGTAAAATTTACATTAATTCAACACAATGCAATTATTATGGTTAATTGGGAATATATAAAATATACTACTCATAAATTACCTGAAATCAAAAGTAAGCATATAATTGTGAAAAATATGTATGTATTTGTTTATATTGTGCATTCATCAATTTTCCATAAGAATGTAGGTTCTAAATGTGTTATTTTAGGACATCAAGGAAAAGTCAAAGTATAGTTTGTTGAAAGTAAAAGACATACAGTTTTTAATATGCAAAAAAGCAATATAATAAAATGGGAATCCATCTTATTTCTAGATTATTGTTCATATGAAAGTCATTTAAAGCCAACAAAAACTAACCAGTGTCTTTAATTTTGAAATAACTTTTGAGTTTAAAGATAGAGGTAGTTGTGTGAAGTCACACAATCTTTCCAGGACAACCTGGAGTACATATGATTAGCTCAGCTTCATGTGACTCCTTCCATCTAAGGAATCCTACATGAAGAATGCACCAACTGTTCACTATTTCAGTCTGATATGGAAAGCACGCAACAACATAATGTTTAATATTAGAATGCTACATGCTATTTAGTTTTAAATAATAAATTGAGAGAATACCAACACATAGTATGTAAAAAAGAGGAATGAAGTCTAAGGGAAAGAAAGTTTCAAGGATGTGACAAGAGTAGAACAAAGAATTCCCATCATTTGAAGAATGGTTGAAACAGATGTGGTATTTTTATACAATGGAATATTACTCACCTATAAAGAATTGTACACTGGAAGGCTTCATATATAAATGGATGTATATTGAAGATATACTCATAAGTGAAACAAACCAGACCTACATGTGTAAATATCATATAGTCCCCCTAGTGTAAGAACTCTAAAGAAGAAATAAAAATGGAAGGACATGACACAGCTGAGTGGAAATTAAAGACTTATGGATTAAACAACAAAGTGACTGGAAGCAGAAAAGAGAGGAAACATAGCAGAAGCAAAACCATGCATTTATGTACGAAGGATGAATCAGATATTGGTCCTAAGAACCTTCAAAAGGCTTTTCACGCTTTTCACATTAATGATAGCAACGTGCAACACTAAAACTATGCTTGGAATGACCGTCATTCTGGTCTTTTAGATGTTTACTGCTTCTAATGTAAACTCAGTTACTGCTATACTCTCTCAAATAAATGGTTGGCTAACAAAAAAAAAAAAGAAAGAAAGAAAGAAAGAAAATGGAGGAGAGCCAGGCATGGTGGCTCACGCCTGTAATCCCAGCACTCGGGAGGCTGAGGCAGGAGGATTGGTGCGAGTTCGAGACCAGTCTGGGCTACAAGAGTAAGCTCAAGGCCAGCCTGAACTGCATAGCGAGACCTTATCTCACAAAGACAAAAAAAAAAAAGAAAAGAAAGAAAATGGAGGAGAATGAGGGAAAGGAAGGGAGCGTGATTGTGCACAGCAGAGAATGTGTCACACTACTATGAAGGGGCTGAAGAAATGATAAATATTCATAACTGTACCATATGCATATAGAAGAACATATTCATGGTAGAACAGCATCAACTCATAGAAGACACACTCCAGAAAGCAGCAAAGGATAATTGGGAGAAGTACATACACATCCAGAAATCGTAAACAGATATGAAGGAGTACATACTGAGAATAACACCGAATCATCCCCATGTGTAGATCAATGAGATACCGAGAAAGAAACATGGTGAATTGCTTTACTATTTAGACTTTCAGGACCTTATGGGTATTTTTTAGCAATTATAAAGGCAAAAATTATATAGCAGATAAAATGAGGATATTACCTCATGTCCTTTATGTGGAAGTACTCATAATCTGAGTGCTGTATTCAGCATATGACAGTATTTGCCATTTTTTTTTTTTGCTTTAAAAGTAAAACTACACAGGCCTAGGAAAAGTAATGTACTTTTGCAATGAAATTGTATGGTCAGCCACTGCCTCAAAGGAGTCACTAGGGTTAAACAATGTTCCTCAACTTACAGTGGTTCGACTTAGGAATGTTCAGTTTCATTATGGTGCAAAAACATAACCATATAACTATTTCACTGTCAATACAGTAATCAATACGTTACATGAACTATGCTATCCTTTAATGTAAAATAGGATTTATGGCAGGTGACTTTATCCAACTGTAGCAAAATTAAGTGTTGCAAGCATGTTTAACGTGAGAACTGTTCTAAAAATAGCCAAATATTTAAGTTTTAACCAATTTATTATACTAAAAGACACATTACCATTAATCACCTTCACGATATTCCTACTTCCTCAAAAATTCTTAGTCTATTTTACTTGGCACTTTCCAAGGCAGTTCTGCAAGTCTTCTTTTGTAAGTGGATTTAGTTGGGCTGCTGTAGCAATTTCCACATTCTAAATCAGTTCAAACCATTTACTCTCATGGGCATTTTGACTTTGGGGAAAAGCCAGAAGCCACACAGTGCCAGATCCAGTGAATAAATTGGATGAAGACACACTGTCATGTTTCTGCAAGCCTGCCTTTCTTCTGAATGGCACTCAGCAGCAGTACTCACCCTATTTTAGCATATATCTCTTGAAAACAAGACATTCATAAACAATTAATCAGCTATTCTTGTTTTGAAAAATGTGTAACACATGTATTGTTACATATTACCTTGTCTCTGCCTTTGTTTCTAATTTTTGTTCTTGATTTTTTTTTAATTTTCAAAATATTTTTTAAAAAAGATATTCATGAAAGAAGACTTCCGGGACAGCTTCAGAAACTGGCAGTTATGATAGGGCGAGTACATGTCACGTGGGAGGGGTTGGTATTTTGAGTGGATATTAATGGCAATATTTCTTTTACAGCAACGAATATTTTATTTTATTTTATTTTTAAATATATTTTTCACAGGGTCTCCCTGTGCAGCTCGGACTCATAGTGATCTTCCTGTTTTCAGCCTACCCAGCGCTGGGATTACCGGCCTGCAGCACCACACCCAGTTTTGGTCACTAGCTCATCCAGGCTGGGGTTGGGGGCGGCACAGCATGTGGCATCAGACGTCAAACCTTGATCTCTGTGCTTGAATAAGTAGACTTATAGTCTTCTGAGCTATTTTGCCAACCCTCTGCAATGAATATTTTAAAATTTCAATATTCGCTTCATAATTTGATTGCCCCTTATAAACTAAGCTGGGTTAAATTATTAAATTCAGTTTCATTTTACAATGTTTTCAACATACAATGGGTTTATCAATACATAAACCAAAGTAAGTCAAAACACATCTGTGTTTATTTTCATTACTCTCTTCTCTTCATTAATGAAATACAAACGTGCAAAAGTAGTCAATGGTACATTGGCTAAATACGCAGAATGTAACATGGTAAAGTTAGCTGTGGAGAAAGGCATTTTGCCGTCTGATTATGATAGTTTGCCACTTTTGGAGATATTTTCAGTGGAGAAATTGACACATTTATGTGCCAGGAAACATGATATATGGGTTGTAATTATATCACCCTCTCTAGCCTGTGGATAAAGGAAGGAACTAGAGGACACAGGAGAGGAATTCTCATTATTTCTTCTCTAATGATTGAAACCTTGAACTTTAATGAGAATTGATATAATCTCTAAGTAAGTCTTTAGCCATTTGGCATTATTTTTTAAAGATACTGACTTGGGGCCAGGAAGATAGCTCAGTGCAACAAGTGTTTGCCTGGCAAGTGCAAGGTTCTGAGTTCAATCCCTATTACCACCAAAAAGAAAGGTACTGACTTGTGTGCTGACATAAATGTGGCACGGATCATTTGCTTTTAATTCATAAATCTAAACTAACAGTGAGGGGAAGGAACAGAGGCTGATAAAATATAATTAAAGTATTTTACCATGACTAATAGAGAAGATTCCAAATCCTGTAACATTTGATAGCAAAGACATAACATTGAAATTATACTTTTGGTATAAGACAAAGAGACTGTGTATATTGTAGCATATACATCTATAGAAAATGGTGTCCTATCTTTTTTTTTTTTTTGTCTTTTTGAGACAGGGTATCGCTATGCAGTTCAGGCTGGCCTTGAGCTCACTTTTGTAGCCCAGGCTGGTCTCGAACTCGCACTGATCCTCCTGCCTCAGCCTCCCGAGTGCTAGGATTACAGGCGTGAGCCACCACACCCGGCTTCCTATCTTAATTTTAATTTCTATCATAAAACTTGACATTTTAAGGGTCAGCCAGATAGCTCAATAGATGAAAGCACCTGCTTAGGCAGAGCACAGCAGCTGGGGTTCGATGCCGGTGTGCTGTGCTGGCCCCACCCTCAAGGTACTCTGAGATGGCCACTGAGACTGGGCATAGTGGTGAGCAGTAATCTCAGTGCTTGGGAGGCTGAAAACAGGAGAATCACAATGAGTCTGACTGATGTAGAGCAATTGTCTATGCAATTTCATGGCTATTTTGACATATTTAAAGAGAAATTTTAGTTTTAATTTTCTATAGGAAACAATTTACCCAGAAATATTTTACTTAAATTATCCATATAACTGAGAGAAAATGTTAATATATGAAAATATCTTTCCATTGACTAGAATTAGAATTTCTAAGCATATATTTTGATTTCATATTATAATATTGGTATTTGGATCAGTTTGTAAATATTTTATCTTTCATGTAATAATCTAAGAAGAATTTCAGCATTATCACCTTTAAATTGTAATAAGGAATGTGAAACAATTCAAAATGAAGTCTCAGGGGCCCAGCGGGACGGCTCAGTGGTCTAAAGTGCCTGCTTGGGAAAGCTTGGGCAGCTTCAGGGACCGCGGTTCGATCCCCGGCGCCACATGCTGCGCCAGCCCTGCCCTCAGGGCGGGCTGAGCCTGCCATAAAAATGAGTGAATAAACAAATGTTCTGAAACAAGAAAAAAATAAATAAATAAAATAAAAAATTCTTTAAAAAATGAAGTCTCAGTTACTTTCAAAGAGAGATTTCTCAGTTTAGCATCCTAATATCTCTCAATTTAGTTTTATGCTGAATAACAAGCAATTCTTTAGATAATTGGGATATTTTTGAAGGAAGCCATTTTATGTTATATGAAAATGATACTCTTTAAATGTATTCATGGATGGATTTGTACAGCTTAAAAGATTCAATGTGCTTTAGAATTTTTCAAATTCATAGTGACACTGTGTTTTAAAACATATTTGTAGGACAAAATTATTTCAGGGGGAAGCACACATGGACACATAGAAAATGAGGGATAATATAAGTAGATATAGGAAAATGTGACCTTGGAAGAACCTGGATAATGTTGGATTGAAAGATGCCTGATGGGTGAAGGAAGGCACAACTTGTGATAAGCCTTGAAACTGTAAGCTTTTAGGTGGACATTGAAAACGATATGTAATTATTGGTCCTCACTTCACCCTTCCTCATAAGCAAAATAAAACACAGACTGAAACTAAAAAATAATATGTCATTCTTGTGGCACAATGATGATGCTATCTGAAGGAATCCCCTGAATCTGTGATGCTCAGCTTTCTTCTTCCACTTACCTAGAGGAGTGGAGTTTTAATTTGGCTCAAGATTTCTGGGTGTTCAGTCCATAGTCTGAAACAGCTTGGTAAATGGAAGCTGCTTACTTGATGACATTTGGGAAGCATAGAGGACATAAGGAGCACCAGCAAGAGCCACTCCCTTCAAAGGCACATATACAGTGAACCCCCTTCAACTGAGCCCCACACAGTACCAGCATGTTCTTTGAGAAACAACAGTGGATTCATACACTAATGTGTATAGTGTCCCCATGATCCAACTGGCTTTCCTGTGTCTCTTAATACAATCAGGTTGACAATAACCAATGCAAACTTCAAAACAAAGCCCTCTACATTATAAATATGAAAGGTATCCTTCTGCAGAAGAGTCAGTTCTCTACCTTAGCAAAAACAGTAAAATGCTATATCTCATTTAACAAGGTCTATCATGTGTTCAGAGTCCTTGGTATTATTGTATCATCCTTTTTATATATTAACATGTGACAGAACAGTCAGGTGCTGACAGTTCCAGATATTCATGAAGCTGAGGCAGATTGATCATAACTTTGAGTACAGCTTGGACAATTTAGGAAGACCTTGTTTCAAAGAGTTTAAGAAGATAAATACATTAAGGATCACTGGCTATATGAATGTCTACAGCACAAAGGAAACATGACAAGATGAAGAACAAATTCCTTAGAGACTCAAGGTTAAAAAAATAGCTGCAAGAAAGAAAAAAATCTAACCATTTCTATATCCATTCAAAAAGCTGAATTGATTATTAAAAAACTTTCCCATTAAAACATTCCATGCCAGATGTCCTAACAATTGAATTTTTAAAATGCTGCAGGAAGAAATCATATCAATCTTCAACAATTACTTTTTGAAGAAAAGAAAAAGAGGAAGCATGTTCTAACTTGTTTTATAAAGCCAGTTTAGTATTGCTACCAACACTTAGAGGGTATATTTGGAATGAAAAGTAATAGAGGGTTCCCAGTAACGAACAAAGATAAAAAAATATGCAATAAAATACTAGAAAATTAATTCTATCAACTTCTGAAAAGTATAAGGCATCATGACCAATAAGGTTGTTTGAAAGAAGCTCAAAGAGGGTTCACATTCATAAATCAATGGCTAGAATTTACCACATTCAAACAAAATGAGGAAAACTGTGCCATCATTTTAATTAGTGCAAAGAAAGCACTTAACTATATTCAGTGCCTGCTTGCAATAAAATCTTCAACTGAGAATAAAGAGAACTTTTCTATCCTGATTAAGAAAGCAAAAAAAAATCCTATGACAAACACTACATTTAATGAGAAGTTTTGAGAGCTTTCTACAGAGACTCAGAATGATATAATGCTTTCTGTTATCACAACCTTCACTTTAACATTGTGGTGGAGGCCCTAGTCTGTGCAGTCATATGAAACAAAGACAAAACACTCTTAAAAGTAAGATTACAAAGAAATAAACTGCCTCTATTTAATAACATTATTTTATGTGTAAAAAAGATACAGTAAACATTATTAATAAGTAAATTTAGTGAGATGATTGTGTATGTACTAAATATACAAATATCAATTACATCTTTATAGTCTATCACAAAGAAAGAACAAAATTTATAATTAATTCTCTTCTTATTAGGGTCAAAACATTAAATATCTGTGATGAGATCTGATAAATCACATGTAAGATTGCTGGACTGAAAACTGCATAATGTTATTAAATAATTCATTACATGCATGCAAATTAATGAAGATATATCTTATGTTATCCTATTAGATAATTAAATATAACAATGACGTTAATATTTCTACAAATTAAATGTCATTTCAATCACTATGCTAGAAGAATTCATATAAAATTGACTTGCTACGTGTAAAACTGCAGTGAATCAAAAGCCTTCAAAGCATACTAAGAAGACAAAAGCTAGAGCATTTAAAGTGACAAATCCCAATTTTAAAAAATGACAATGAATGTGCATACATGTACACATATACAATTAATGTTATTCAGTCATAAAAAGAAATAAAGTTCTGACACATAGTATAACATGGTTAAACTTTGAAAACATTACGCTAAATAAACTAAGCCAGGCACAAATGAATAAATATCATGTGGTTCATTTATATGAAATATTTAGAACAGACAAATTCATAAACCTAGAGGTTACTGGAGGTTGTGGGAAGAGAGAAGAGGAACTAGTATTCAACAGTTATGGATATTAGTTTGCAGTGATAGAGAATTTTGGAAAAAGGTTGATGATGGCTGTAATTCAAACCACTGAATTATATTCTCCACAATCAGTAAGATGAAATATATACATACACATATATTATAAAATGTCATACAAAAACATTGAACTGTATGTTTTAAATGTATGAATTTGATAGTATATTAATTATATTTTAATCAATCTCTTTTAAAAACCAAACAGCTGTAATTATGCCATTTGTTACTGGTTGAATTAGAGACACAATTAAATGGAATAGGAGAGGGATCTGCCCATTGGCATGGCTATGTTGTTGAAATTATTGGCTTTCAATGTATTAATAAAGTTTGTTTTAGGGCTGTGTTTATAGCTCAGTGGCATAGCACCTCTCTGGCAGGGTGAGGTCCTGAATTCAATCCCCAGTACCAAATAATAATAATAATAATAATAACAATAATAATAACAATAATAATAATAATAATAATAAAATCCATATAAACATTTTTAAGATTAATAGGAAAGTATCCTAACTGGAAAAATAAAGACTTAAAAGTAAAGCAAGTGGATACATTTAAAAAAGAAACAACCTTTTCAAGTATTATAGATATAAATAAGTGTTCTCAGCATATGTCATTTGTAGAACTAGACCACCTGTATTTTACTTAAATACTACCAATATACAGTTGATCCCTGAAGTAAGTACTTCACTTTTCAGTCCAATTCTTTAGAATAATTTATACAGAAAATAGTAGCATTGATATAAAACTATCCATGACATCTTTTTTATTTGAAACAAAACACAAAGCTAAATTAAATGGTCAGGTTATAAAACATAAAACAAAACTCCACACACCAGCTTTATCTCCCATCAATAACACACCTAGGAAACAGAACAAATATAAACACGTAGACTAGTTAACACATATGACAGAGGAGATGGTTAATGTCTAACCTTTATCCACTGGAGGTTTGTGTGTTGGAGTTTATTTTCAAGTTTATCTTGTTCTTCTGGGCTTATGGGAGCACTTACAAGTGCTGTTCCTCTGGTTTCATTTAATTGTTTAAGAATTCCCTGGCGCAAGGGCAGCTCCTCCACCAATAACTAGAACAGACAAAGGCAGCAGCGTTTAAAATGAATTACAGCACAATTCCAACTGCCTTGTCTTCACCTCTATTGATTAGTCTATTAGAAGGAACACGCTTGACCAAAGGCCCAATGGTACCTCAAATACCACCAGTTTGCTACAGAGCACAGAGCCGGTGGACTGAATTACCCACTCCCACATAGACTAGTCTTTCTACAAATAAACAAATTATGTTATCCTACAGACTTTTTCTATTTTAAAAAATAAAAATGTTAGGTGGTAGGATGAGCTGCAAAACAACATCTCGATCAGAATTATTCTGAAAAGTCATATCTATCAGAAATATAACAATCTGAATAAATTTACCAACTTATCAGATACCACAATCAGTCATCACATACCATGAACGGCACTGAGGAAGAAACTGTGTTCTCAATATAAATAGTCCTTAGCACTATGTTAAGCTTTTCTAATATATGTTGTATGTTTTTCTTCAGATTATTGTAGTTTTAGGAGGTAACTCTTAATAACTTCATTCTTTATAGAATAAACCTGGGACAGGGAAGTTAAATAACAGCCCCAAGGACACAAACCTACAAAACAACAGATAGTAGCAACTCAGTAGCACTTTGCCACCTGATGTTATTTAAGTTAATTAAAGTTAAATTTAAGATGATTAAAACTCAGTGAAACAAAATAAACTCACTTCCTCACTCACACTAGACACTTTTCAAAAGGAATAGTGTCTTGTGGCTATGGAAATGAGTAATGCAGAGCATTTCTAGCATCATAGATAGTTGAACTGGGCAATACTTTGTAGGTTATCTAAGAGGACTAGAACATGACTGTATATTGATAAATGCATACTTCTAATTATATTTATAAAGAGTTATCAATTACATTGCTACATATGACACTCAGTGTACTTAGGTTAGTTGAATTTCCAAGAACAAACTAAATTCATTTTTACAGAATATAATAATCTTCAAATGTTTCACAAATAATGGTTCTCCAATGTCAAATATGTAGTATAACAACTGCCATATAGAAAATGTTCTGTATTTATTTATTACATTAAGCAATGTTTTATATTTTATCTTCTGATAGGTGGTAATTTTTTCTTTCATAGAAATAATCAGTTGAAATTAGACTCTAATTTATTTGATTAAACCAAATGCATCTTAGATAAATAAGAAAGTCTACTTCCCTTTGATTATACAACATTGCAATATGATAGCACACATCATTTTTGAGAGATTAATATGAAGATCAAATAAGACTGCAATTGTAAATGTATCTAAATGTTTGGTACCAAACAAGGAATGAGTACATATTCCCTTTCACCTTTCACCTTTCCCTCAAGAAGGAGAAAGAAACATATCCAAGAGTTGCTTGACTCAAACTAGAATTATGAAAATTAATTGAGCTGCACAGTCAAATCCTCTCGGTCAGCCCTGTGAGATAGTCAGCAAGTAGACATCATGATAATAGAATATAAAAGGTCACTGGTCTAAGGTGAATATCTATTCAACCCCACCCTCAGGCCTACCACACCAAAACAACACATGGCTGCAAGCAAATGTAATACCTTTAATCAGTGACTGAAGTAGTGTTTTTGATTCTACAATTAAGGCTTGCTTTTAGAAATGAGACATTCTGCTTCAAAGACTCCCTCCAAATTGTCACATGGATAGCCCAATATACATTGAATATTAATTCCCACTTGCATTTACGTTTTATGATTCAACACTTTTTCAGTATTTGAAATTATTTGAATGTATGAAATTCTTGGAAAAAAATCTAAAATTAATTTCAATTCAGGGGTCAGCGAGATAGCTCTGTGGCACAAGTGCCTGCCTGGAAAGTGTAAGGTCATGAGTTTGAACCCTGGTCAGACAAAAACACAAACTTCAAATCAATTTTAGAATTAACTGCTATTTGCTGACAGATGCATGCAATATTTAAGTAATATACACATCTATGCATGCATATATATCTAGATATCTATCTATCTATCTATAATGCTTGAAGTCATAGGCTTAAGAAAAAATAAAACTGTGAGAAAAAAAACGCTTTAGTAAGAAACTATAAATAATACAATGGGCAGGAAATCAATGATTAAATACATCTTAGAAATAGATTTTATACAAGTAGGCCCTGGAGGAATTTAGAAAATAAAATTACCTTGACTTGTTCAAGCTTCTCTGTTAGCTGCTGTTCATTTCCAAGTTCAAGGGGAATAGTAGTAATGCTATCCACTTCTTCCAACCATAAAACAAATTCATTTAAATCTCTTTGAAATTCTGATACTATATTCTTTTGTTCTTCTTGCCTGGAGAAAGAAAAATAAAATTGTTATAAATGGCATATTTCTCAAGTTTTTCTTAAATAAACTGGAAAAGACATGGCCAACACTTTAAAAATCAACATTTGAAAAGATGGCAACAATATATAATTCATTTTAAGAAAATTCATTCACTTTGAACAAAGTAATTTCAACCTTTCAAAACTCTCTGAAAGATAACGGATCAATATTGGTCAACAAAAGTTCTGTTTAAAAATTCCACGAGATTCCATTATTAATTTAGAGCAAGTTTTCTTGACCTAAGCACTATTGATATTTAAGTTTGGAGAATTCTATGCTATTAGGTGCTGTTCTGTGCATCGTGCATCTAGCAGCATTCCAGGCCTGTACATACCACCTGCCAACAGCAACTTCTCATGGTGGTGACAGCCAATCATGGCCTGCATCATCACCTAATATCCTCCTGGGCATATTATTGTCCTTGTATGGAAACAACTGCACTAAAGTAAATGTGTGACATGAAGGGCTATGTTTTAAAATGCATAATTAAAGCTTGCTTTGGGGAATAAAAGGACAATGAAAAAATGGCTTAAAATGAAATACATAAGAAATATATATTAAAAAGTTTTCCAAATTATAACTCAAAAGACTTTTTTTGAGAAAAAGTCTAATTTATAATATATAAATTATGCTGTACAATAATAAATTTTACTTATAAAATGCATACAATGTATGCTTTTCAATTAGCTGTAAATTTATTCTCTTATTTTGGATAGAAGATGAGGAGTGAAAAAAATATTCACACTTAAAATTACCTACGTTTTTTGCTTTTTTTTTTTATCTTGTAGGAGACATATAAGCTTTGAAGTGAAGTATAAAATATGTACAGAAAAGTATGCACACACCTCTATAGCTCAATGAAGTTTTAAAAATTAGATACACTATATAATTAAGGAAAAGAAATAACAAGGGAAATGTCATCAGCATCATAGAATCTCCCTCAGGCCTGCTTGTAATTGCCACCTCCATGTACTAGCAACCTGTGAATTTTGGATAGTTGGTCTGTATTGAGTAACAAGAAAATGGAGCCATATAGTATATATGCTTATGCTTTGTTTCTTCCCTCAAAAGTGTGTTTATACTAATTAATCATATATACATATAGTTTTGGTTTATCCATGCTCCTGGCTGTGTAGTAACCGATAATATAAATGTATGACTATTGATGGACATTTGGGTTAAGAAGTGAATTTTTGTTTGTTTTAAGTAAACAAATGCTTTTTTGACAACTTACTACCTTTACAGGAGTAGGGTTAAAGATGGATATATTATATGCTTTTTTCAGAGTATCTTCCATTGCATGAGAAGAAATAAGCATGTGTACCAAGGAATATGATTGAACATTACAGTGAGGTAAGATACTTTAGGGGCAGGGTTTGGGAGACATCACAGACAAGACAGTGCTATGAATCTTGGTTCAAGAAGAGGGGTCCTCATGTTGTAAGTGTAAGACATGATGTGTATAAAGACAAAGTTTTCAGAGAATTACTATTCCACATGCCCCCGCAAGACTAGAATCTAGTTATTGGACTTCTGCTTGTCTATATTCAGTTTTGGTATCTGGTGTTAACTTGTTCAAAGTCTGCCTTGGAACATGAAAGGTGATATTCTGACTTATTCTTAACACATCAAATTAGAAATATTCTGTGCAGTCCTAAGTATATTATGTGATGTCTGCACCTAGAACTCTTCTGTTATTTTCCACATCATAAACAGTAAAATCCAAAACATACATAACATTATCGTTATACAAGTGTCCAGATCTGGATTTTGCAGTATAGCGACTGTTTGAAATGTGACTAGTAAAAATTGAGTTGAACTGCAAGTGTAAAATATACATCACATTGCAAACATATAGTACAAAAATGATTTCTATACTTCCTGTTCAGTTTGCTGTGAACAAAAAATTGCTCTAAATCTGTTTTAAAAATTAAAAGAAAGAAAAATACACCACTAAGACTTCGTATACCATATAGAAGTTAAAATTATATTTTAATACATTGGATTAAAGAAACAAAGTTAATTTCACCTCTTTTCATTTTTAATAAGGCAACTAATATGTCTGTCTGTCTATGTATATATCTACTAACGTATCTAATTATCTATCTATCTATATCTATATCTATCTATCTATCTATCTATCTATCTATCTATCTATCTATCTATCATCTATCTTCATAACCTCTCACCCACATTTTCATCTACGCTGTCATTGTTTTATCTTTTTGAGACCTACTCATCTACTCATTGAGCTCCTCAACTATATGAGATGGGCCTTCACTTCTGAGTCATTGTACTTGCTCTTTTCTCTGGCCAGAGAGTCTTTCCCCTCAATATCAGAGGGAGCTCACTCCCTCATGAATCTTGACACATTATTTTGATGACTCTGCTAAAATTTATATCTCCTCTCCATATTTTGATTCTTTCTTTTTGTATTTCTCATTCTGTTTAGTTTCTAAAATTATCATATTCTTGGATTTAGCTATTTCTTTAGTACATTGTCTGCTTCTCACATATGAAATTAAGTACTCTAAGAGCAAAGCTTTTTATTTTATTTTTAAATTCAGTACAAGATCTATAGTGTCTCACTATAATAGATTGGATTCCTAGTGATCCTCCTGTTTTCCAGCCTTCCAAGTCTTGTGATTACAGACATGAGCTACTACATCTTGTCTCAATCTCCACCTCAGCATGTCATGGGGTGGGGACCCACATGGCATGCCAGGGATCAAACTCCATTCCTGATTCTGCCTAGGCTGGGGCGTTAGTCTGCTGAACTATCTGACCAGCCCTAAAACTTTTTGTGTAATTGTTTAAAACAGAAATTTTTGCTCCTGAAACAATGTCTGACACGCAATAGATATGCAATGAGCATATGTTTAATATGGTGAATAACTGCTCTCATCATAACTTTCGCTCTTTAATGCATTTCTGTTCTCTTGAATCTTTTCCACTGTTTTCAAATGCTGATTGTGGTCCAATTTACCACTCAATGTGCACATCAGGATTTTAGATTTAAGCTACCTCAATCACAGGTCATGTAGTACCACCCTCCTGAGTATCAGTGGGATGGAGAGTAGGGGTAAAGTAGGGGGTACTGCTGATTATACTATGATATTCATCACATAGAGGTTTTATTTTACTAAGAAATTTGTTCTTTTAGAGGTGTTTCTTTTGTCATAGGCTACTTTTGTGTATTCAAAAAAAGTTAAATGTGAGCAAAAAAGAAAACTAACAACTCTCAAAGAAAAACTCAAGAAAAGAAAAGAGCACCATGAAATCATCAACACCATTATTATTTTAATATCTAAAAATGTAGCAAAAAGCAAATAGCTTCTCAATTCAAATATATCTTGTTCACTTATGATCATGTTTTTTATTTTTGTTTATGATTTTTTCATCTTAGGAGTATTCTGCCAAGAAAAGACAGGTCATGCAATTATTTGTTATAATTAAGATTTATACATTTCAAGGGGATCAAACCCTAACGATATTCTATCATATTATTTCACTTAAAATTCTATAGTATGTATTTCTTATGTCATTAATTACTTTGAAAAAAATCTAATTTTTAAATATACGAATAATAAGCTGCATACTGTACATCATCTTTCATCATTCTTATGTACAGGCCTTTAAATTGTTCTAATTTTTCACTGTAATAATCATGTCATAGATACATTTCTTTCCACATTTTGGTTTACATAACTGATATATTCACAGAAGTAAAAAAGAGAACTTAACAATAATAATTCCAAGAATTTAAGATACATATTGCTAAATTTATTGGGAGTTATGGTACTAAGACCACTCATAATCTCCTGAGAAAAGTTAGAAAATACTAGCTTGACTACACTCCTGCAATGATTGAACACTGTATCTTATATTCTTCAGAAAGTTTATTATGAATATTTTAGTTTGTTAATAAGAATGTTAAAAATCACTGTGTGTATGTTTCTCATTTATCATTCCTTTGTCATGTATGTATGTATGTATGTATGTATTTCTTTATTTATTTATTTTTCGTCTTTTTGAGACAGGGTCTCACTATGCAGTTCAGGCTGGCCCCTTGAACTCACTTTTGTAGTCCAGGCTGATCTCGAACTCGCACTGATCCTCCTACCTCAGCCTCCCAAGTGCTGGAATTACAGGCATGCAGCAACACGTCCGGATATTCTCATCTATATATTATATCCACTCTTAATTTTACTCTCATTGTTTTCTTATTTGTTAATTGGTGTTTTTTGTTTTGTTTTGTTTTGCTTTGTTTTGCAGTATTGTGTCCAGCTGAGGACCTTGGACTGGCCAGGCAGGAGCTAGAGCTATATTCCTGGCCCTATTTTCTTATTTATTTGTAAGAGCTTTTTTCACATTACATGTAAAATATACTTACTGCGAACATTATTCTGGGTTATTTTTTTAGCTCTTAAGTTTCTTTTTCTAAACAACTAGTTTATTTCTTTATCATTCCTTTCATTGATAATATTCTTAAAATTGTGTCTGTATAAAATGGTTTATTTTATTCACTTTTATTCTGTAACATTATAATTTCATTTGAAAGCCTAAGTGTTTAATTCATCTTAAATTTAAATAGAGTTCAATGTCTGGCATTGAATTTTCAGAAATTGATAGCTTCTTTCAGGGAATCTGTTCTCCGTTGATTTACGGTGCTTTCTTCATTATTTTTAAATATTTATATTATTAAGATTCTGTTTGTTGATTTGCTGAATACTTTTTTCACAATAATGCCATACTTTATTCTTTGAGGATCTAAAGTATCTTTAAATTCTAATAGGTTAAACCATTTCTTGCCTTAGCTCCGCTGGCTTCTGTGACATGAGTCTCATTTGGATAAATTTCAAAATAAACCTTAGTGATAATTCTGACTGGGATTGGATTCAATTAATAAATTCACTTGTGAAGAATTACTATCTTTCCAATAAAATTCTGCTAAATTTTCTATGTTATAATGTATTTGAACACTAAAAATATTTGGGACTCACCTGTGCACTATAAATAACTTAGTTCATTTTATAATTAACCTTCAGCATCCATTTGAAAGGGAGTAAGTCACAGAAGATTTCATGAACATTAACTTTATACTGTTTCAGAAGACTCTTTAGAACACAGAATAAGTCACTACTTTCCAAGGAAAAAATTGCTTCATCTCTTCACTGTAAGCTTTCTTTCAACACACTGTGGAAAATGTTTTTTACTGATGACTTAATTGTTTTAAGAAAGTATAGCATGCTTTTTTAAATATGAAAAGATTTGGTAGTCATTTTTGTTCAAGTTTATTATTTTCATTTTGAAATATAAAATTGATAGTGAATCAGTCCCACTAGGACCTTGTAATAATCAGCTTTTCTAAACATATATGTTTTCTGAAGTTTCAAAAAGTCTTGATGTAAAGTTTTAGAAGTTGTAATTAAAATTTATGGATTTGAGTGACTGCAGGAAAGCAAAGGAACAAAGTTATCATTTCCAGGCTTGTCTCTTGACAGAACAGTTTAAATATGCTTTATATCAGCATTCATCACATGAAGTGCTATTTCGTTGTTTAGCTACTTGCTTAATGCTTATGGTAGGATTTATTCAGCCATGTTGTAGTAATAATAATGAATGGCATATTTAACATTACCCATCTGCAATTAAGTGCTGAATATTTTATTTGTGGAAGCACTTCAATACATGTAGCTATTTTCTTAAACGAATGGCTTCTGTTTGAAATATTGGCTCTGTTGCCATTTACATTATAAATGTTCCTAATGCAAGGGAAGGAAGAACATATTATGATACTAACAGATTTGCATAATCAGAAAGGAAGAGTTTCAGATGTGTTTCTAAATTCAATGAACTTAATATTAACTCTTGATCATTTTCTGTGGGTCTATTCTTTTGGTAAGAGGAAAAGACTGGCCAACTTGCATGGTGTGATTTTAGTGGTAGAGGGGATTCATCAAGGGTTTCGGTCAAACTGCTAGATATTTTCATATTTCGATTGCTTTTGACTCTTAGTAATGTTCAGTGCCACTTTTCTAATTCTCATGGCAAAGCAGTTAAGGCTTGGGAGATTTATATACCATATATCCAAATATAATATGATTCTCCCATTTTGTGGAAGATAAGATCCTGTCTAAATTTTTGATCAACTTTAACATAGAAATTTCAGAAAATGCAGGCAGAATCATCATTTGTCTGAAAATTAATTTCACTGAGTGTACATACACTACTTTAAAATTATATGATAAAATAAGTTTGAGGGAAAAGGATAAGGGATGGAATGGGAGTAAAATGTATTAAGATGTGTTAGGTACATGTACCAAATTTCCAGGGTAAATGCAATCATAATGTACTGCAAATGCACTGTCATAAAAATTGAAAATAAAAAATGAAAAAGAAAGATCATGCTCTGATTCATATTTGATACCACTGTGTTCAGATCATTCACATGCATTTTTAATATTTGAAGATTTCCCCAATGAAAGTAGTTTTCTAGACAGTTAACTTAGTTTTCTAGAAGAAGGAATCATGCACCTAAGTGGCTTGAGGTACAGTACTACTATATGTATAGTGTGCCATTCAGAATTAAATTTCAAGCTTGAAGTTATATAAGAGCATTATGTAACATAAAGATAATTTTGTCCTTTTTTTTTTTTTTGGCGGGGCTGGGGTTTGAACTCATGACCTGGTACATACCAGGCAGGCACTAGTGCCACAGAGTTATCTCTCCAGCCCCAATTTTGTCCTTTTTGCTATGCTGTATATCCATGTCATACAATATAACCACTTAGTTGCTTTTAATGATATTCCTTCTAAAGCTTCATCATAATCACATCCAGTTCTTGAAACTGTCATGTCATACTACCAAAGTTAATCCTTATATTAAATATATTTTTCTCCAGCACTTTTCTATTGAATGAAACCTCTACAAGCCACCAAAATAAGCCATCAGTTGAGATCAAGTATAGCAAATATTTCTTTGCCACACAGTAGTTTATTTTGAGCAAAAGAAAATGATCGTCTTGTAATTTGAAAAACTGTAGACTTCAAGTAAATAATACTCTCTCATGTTAAATTAAAAAATATTTGGTCTTAGATATACATCTTCATATACCCTAAGAAATATTGTTGGCCTTCTGTTTCTCCAAATTTTGGTCTATAAACTTTAGTTGCTAAACATCCAGAAGAAAAGCATAATATTATTACCCTATAACATAGGCAGTTGAGCGCAGCACCACTGTCTGTCTGAATATCAAACGCCTTAGATATAATATAAAATTGGTATTTTCAAACAATCATTGGCATTCTAAACTTTTCTTCGTTATAGAACAGCAGTTCTCAACCTGTGGGTCGCGACCCCGGCGGCGGTCGAATGACCAAAACACAGGGGTCGCCTAAAGCCATTCCGAATCATAACTGTAGCAAAATTACAGTTCTGAAGTAGCCACCAAAATCATTTTTTGGTTTGGGGTCACCGCAACATGAGGAACTGTATTGCAGGGTCACGACATTAGAAAGGTTGAGAACCACTGCTATAGAATGTGAAAAAAACAGTTATATATTTTTGCCTAGAAATTTAGAAACCAAACCATGTACAACATTGTAGCAGGACAATCCTATGATTTTTTTCTTGTCTCTTGTTTTCTTAAATTACCTTTTCTTCACAAGAGCATTTACTTGAGAGAGAGCATAGCAATAACTGATATGACATTAGAACCAATACACATTTAGAAGACCAGAATGATAGGTCCTCCAAGCGTGCTTTTAGTATTATACATTGCTATTCTCAGTGTAGTGGTTTAGTTTTCAGATATCAGCATATATAGTCAATGTGAGAATTCTAGCAATTAACTGTTAGTTTCAAAAACCTGATGGATAGGCAATAATTTGGCCCAAGCCCTTCGAGGTCACTGAGGACTCAGGACAGAAGAGAATCTGTAATGTGACATCCTGTCAGTGTTATCCCAAATCTTATGCTGAAGGAGATTAAGGGACCACTGAGGAAAATGGTTAACAGTGTACAGTGTGCCTAGGACAGTTGCCTAGAAAGAGTACATTCAATCAGGCTTTCACAGAGAATAAACTGGTCAAGCAATGGTTGTGGCTCATCCAGATGGCTGACACTGACAAAAGGTCTGTAAGCTACTGTATATGGTTTCAGGGTAAATCTTGAGGGGATTTGACTGACCTTGGAAGATACAAACATTACATTTTTTATGTAGGTCTTGCTTTAACTTGCCCTTAACCATTGAGCAGAAGACTATAACCATGAGGTATAAAAAGTAATGCCATATTAATATGCTGAGCTGTGAAAGACTCAAGTCAAGAACTTCTGACATAGCGAGAGTTCTGCTGATATTCCTCTACTATTATTGTGTGTTGGACTATATTGGGTTATTTTGCTCAATTTAAGTATCTACAATATTTGAACTGGTATCAAATATGAAAAGGTCCTTTAAAGACTTCCCCAAATATAGCTTCTCTCTCTGTCTCTCTCTCTGTCTCTCCCCCTCTCTCTCTCTCACTCTCCCTCTCTCTATATATATGCATATACAAAATAGGATAGATATACAGCTACTTTCTTTTAGTTCCACGAGAAGGAACATTTCTACTAATAGTGTTTAGACAAGATATGTCTGCATCTTGTACTCTGAATAACTATGAAGACAACAATATGTAACGTATTAATTATTGTAACTGGGGCCTGCCAAATAGCTCAGCAGAATAAAGCAGCTGCAAGAAGCTGCAGGAGTGGGAGATTCAATCCACAGGCCGGCTGTACTGGCCCCAACCATAGGGGCACACTGAGATGGCAATTCAGACTGGGCACTGTGGTGCACGCTTGCAATCCCAGCTCTTAGGAGGTTGTAAACAGGTGGATCACTACAAGTCCTATTTAGTAGTGAGACCCTGAACACCCTGTAGACCCTTCCCTAAAAAATACAGAAAAAATAATTATTGTAATTGTCCTACTAATCTGTTTTGAAACTGGCTCATTGCTATTTTTTTTCTTATTAAAATTAACATAAAATAGTAAAAAAAGAAATACTGTTGGAATCAGAATCAAGGTACCAACTCTGGTTAAAAAATTACACATGAGGCTGGGGAGATAGCTCTGTGGCACAAGTACCTGCCTAGCAAGTGCAAGGTCATGAGTTTGAACCCTGATCCCACAAAAAAAAATTGGTTCACTTTGCCTAGAGTTCCTACTTCATAAAAATGAAATATTCCAACATTGGTGTTGTATTAAATGCCTATAATACCAGCACTCTTGTGGGCCAGGCAAGAGGATCAAAAGTTAGAGTCTACCCTGGGAATTTACTGATTTAGTGTGACCATGTCTTAAAATAAAAACAAAAAAGACCAGGGATATAGCTCTTTACAAATCTTATGTTGAAGGAGATTATGGGTTCACAGAGGAAAGTGACTAACAATTCTCTGGTTTCAATTTCCAACATTGGAAAGAAGTGCTTCTAAGGAGAATTACATAGGAAGGCTTCTCAATGAATTCATGCCTTGCTATGAAGGAAATGATTAGCATCTTGCAAGTAGGCATGGAGACTGCTGAGGGAAAGCCTGACACATAGCAGTGAGAGTGACTGAAAGGAAAAGCCACAACCTAAGAACCCCTGCTTAGCAGCTGAGCATGTGAACTAGAGCAAGTTACCTAATCTCTAAATAAATCAGTTTCTTCTTTAAAGTTAGGCCTATTAATACCATTTCTGTGCACCAATATTCAACTCACTGAGAAAAAATTACGAAAACAATGTCATTCATAATAGCATCAAGAAAAAAAACTTAGGAGTCAACCTTGCCTAAAAAGTGACATATCCCTCCAGTAAAAACTATAGTACGCTGAAAAATCAGACTGAACAAGATATCAGAAAACAGAACGACATTCTTTGCTCCTGGCTAGGTAGAATCAAAGACTGTCCCAATGGCCACACTTACAAAAACTAATATATAGATTTACTGCACTTCAAATGAAAATACCCAGAACATTTCTTACAGAATTAGATAAATCCTTCTTTTTTATGTGTTTGGTACAGGGTCTACAGGGAGTACATGGTCTCCCTACATAGATTAGACTTGGAGTGATTCTCCTGTTCTCAACTTCCCAACTGCTGTGATTATAGGCACGCACCACCATGCCCAGTCTCAGTCTGTGTCTCAGTGCACCCTAGTGGAGGAGCCAGCACGGCAAACTGGGGATAGAACCTCTGCTACTGAACTCTGCTTAAGCAGGTGCTTTAGTCTGCTGAGATATATTGCCGGCCTGAGAAAGCAGTTTTAAAATTCATATGGAACCAAAAGAACCTCAGAATAGTAAAACCAGTTCTGAGCAATACAAGCAAATCTAGAAGCATCAAAATCTTGGACTCTAACTTATATTACAAAGCTACAATACTAGTATAAGAATATCCATATGAAATAATGGAACAGATTAGAGGATGCAGAAACAACTCCAAGCACATTCATCAGTATGGAGATTCCTTAAAAATCCCCAAAATAGAAATTCTATTTGACCTAGCTGTTCACATATTAGGTATCTTTAAAGGATTGAAGACATCATATTAGAGTGATGTGTGTGTGTCCATGCTTATAGCAAAAGTAACCTACATCTCCTTCAGGAGATAAAGGAAGTGTGGTATTTATACACAACGTAGTGCTGCTTTGAAATAAGGAAGGATAAACTTGAGTCATTTGTAGGACAGTGAATTACCTAGAGACCATAAGGATAAGTTAAATAAGACACTAACACATCACGTAGTTTCTCTCATATGAGAAGCACAATAAAAATAAAGAGAAAATAGGGAAATAAATATGTTGTGAAACAAAAGGAGACACATGTGCTACTAAAAAAAAGGTACACATGGAAAACCTCAGGACAATAAGCCGGTACGGAGTGTGCTTGTGAAAACCCAAAACCCAAGTTTCAGTGTAGTGCTTCACTAAGAGCACTGAAATAATGGCAGGGAAAAATAAGAGGTGGTGCACTAACTGCAGAATATGTGTACTGAACTTTCTTTTTTTAGTTTAGAAACTTACCTGGGCTCACAACTTTATACACAGAAAAGTATTCATCAAGCATGGAAGAGTACCCAGGGAATATTTGAAATGTAATCTGTGAATGTGCCATGTGACAGCTCTATTTCTTTCTTCTGACAATCTAACTTGAGCAATTTTTCCTGGGAAACACAATTAGAGGCTTAATATCAATCTGTGAGCAAATGTGTCACCAGATGACAGTTTTCTGGGTGAAACACACGTAAGATTGCAATATAGCAAGTATTTACTGAAGAGCCACCAAGTACAGTGATATGACAGTGAATATAGGCGAGGAGCGCTGTGTTGTGGCACATGCATGCCACGGCTGAGGGGAGACATTAGAAAAGTAAAGAAATAAAATACATTGGTTGCGATGTAGTGAGAAATGATTTCAAAAGTAAAAACAACAACCAGAAGTCTGCGAAGAGGGACAGGAACTTGGGGAATGTTGAGTTGGCCTTGAGAGTGTTCATGATTTTATAATTTGGTCAGAGAACGTCATGCTGAGAAGAGAGCATGTTAGTAAAATCTTCATGGTGGATCCTGGCTGTCTGATCACTGAAAATCTTGACTATGTTTTCTTAATTTTTGCAGTCTGCTGTTGCTTTCCTAACCCCCCTTGTCATTGGGCTTGAGCTTCTGCCAGTGAAATGTAAGCAAAAGCTCCTGGGCCTCAGGCATACCTTAACATCCCACCCATGCCTACCTACCAGCTCCTAGAGGATGCTCCTTGCCCTTTTTCTTTCAAACATAAAAAATGATATTTTTCAAACATCGTTAACGGGGTTGCAGGCACAAAATTAAACAGCCCCGGTGCTTCATATTTCACAATTTGAAGGGAAGTTGTTTAATGCTTAATGAAGCAAACATTTCTTCATTTTTTTGTTTGTTTGTTTGCTTTTCAGTATAGGGATAGAAATCAGGTCCTGATGCTTTCTAGGTAGGTGCTTAGGTTGCTCAAGTATCTCCCTGGCCTGAAGCAAGCATTCCTTAAAAATCACACTTGTAGGACTGGCCAAATAGCTCATCAGATTAAGGCACCTGTAAGCAGGTGCAAGAGGCCTGGGTCTGATCTCCAGGCCTGCTGTGCAGGCCCCATCTCTGAGGCGTACAGAGACAACAATTGACACTGGGCATGGTGGCACGGGCTTATACTCCCAGGTCTTGATATGGTCCAAACATGCAGATCACTGCTGGTCTGATCTAGTAGTGAAACACTGAACATCCTGTAGACTCTTCCCTAAAATACAGAAAAAAAGGCAAACTCATGACAAATATCTATGGACCACAGCCACTAGGAGGCTCAGATTCAATAGCCTCCAACGTCACAAGCTTCACTGGTGGCACACTGCAATTGCAAAACCTTTGATTGTATATGTTTCTGCTTCCTTTTAGTCCAAAGAAAAGTATATTCTTTCCTGTTTTTTTTCTTTCTTTCTTTCTTTTTTCTATGCAACATTAATAGGGAGGTGGGTCATGCCCACACACTGCACTCTATAGAATGATTGTGAGGACAATATGCAATATGTCAACTTTCAAAGAAAAAAAGGGGGAAAAGAAAAACAAAAGTAATGTGGATTTAGAAAGGTTAATGTTTAGTTGTTTGATCAATCTTATATACATATATGTATTAATCTAAACTGATCCGATGATGAAAATATGTAATATAACCATTGTTAAATTTAAACAATAAAAGAATTGAAAAAAAAAGAATGCATGTAACTGCAAATATGTCATAATAAAATAAAATAAAAACAAAAATATATATATATATATATATGTATGTATATCAGGAGAAGGCATAAACATTACAAATACTAAAGAAATAGCATGCTATGTAGAACAAATCAGTATCAGATCTCCAGGCTGGAGCGCAGTCAGAATATTCCAAACAACCAAGAAGAGAACCAAATGTTCACAAGATAATGAGAAGTAAATAACAATAGGAGATGGGTGGAAAAGCCAGCTAGCTCTTCAGTTGTTTTACCTAGAACCCCAAGGTTTCCACCATCCATATTCTTTTTTTCTCTACCAAATTCAGTGTTTCGAAAATGTTCTAGAATAATATGTATGATGTGCCCAGTTTTAAAATTAATAATCCCCAAATAATGTCATCTTCATTATATATACAAAGGTAATAATAGAGTTTATATGAGTCTTGGGAGATTTTCCATGAAAATCAAAGTGCATGCATATGAGGGAATAATCTGTGTAAAGTCAGCAAGCTCAGTGAAAGGTACATACTAGGGATTTTCAAATGATAGAAAATGAGTCATTTGTGCCCACTTCTGAGGTTTTATAATGAAAATATGTAATATAACCATTGTTAAATTTAAACAATAAAAATATTAAATTAAAAAAAGAATATAGCCACTACTATTCATTCATATATTGTTTATGACATTTTATGCTACAACAGCATTGCTGAGTAGTTGCAGTAGGGACTGAATGGTCTATAAAGTAAAAACAAAACAGTTACTGACTCTTTTAGTAAATTTATAATGTATTCTGTGTACCAAGTCCTTTACTTAGACACATACTAGGTAAGTGAAATTATAAAAATTGTGATATAAGAAGTTATACATAATCTGTATAATATTGTCTGTTATAAGTGCAATCAGAAAAATGCCTATCACCATTGTCAACCTTTTAAAATAATCATAAACATCTTACACTTTACTTCACATGATTAGACATGAAGACAGGTGATAGGAAAATTATACATTGCATCTGATTATAAACATTTACTCTGTTCATTTGTCAAAGCTTCCAAGTATGGAAAACTATGTCTCCTTAACATAGAATCAACTTGGAAAATACTTAGTAAGAGATTCTGCCTCCTTTTCCTTTTCTGACCCAGTTCATTTTCTTCTTTGTGATTTAGTCATTTTCATTGGGTTTTGTGATGATTTTAATTACTGTACCTGTATTTTGAAATCGTTGAGCTAGTCATAATTGCCAACACTAGTAATATATCATCTATTGTCCTTTACTATGCACTGTTCACTAGAATAAAAATCTTATATATAGAAAAAAAAAGCAAAGTTTCTCAGTTTGAGGGAGAAAGAGAAGGACAAGGAGAGGGGAGGGAGGGAGGGAGAGAGAGAGCGAGAGAGAGAGAGAGAGAGAGAGAGAGAGAGAGAGAGAGAGAGAGAGAGAGAGAGAGAGAGAGAGAGAGAGAGAGAGAGAGAGAGAGAGAGAGAGAGAGAGAGAGAGAGAGAGAGAGAGAGAGAGAGAGAGAGAGAGAGAGAGAAGATAGAGAGACTTTGTTTATCACTTTCATCCTGGAGAAGAAAGGGCAAAGCTTACTGCAATTTCATTGATTTGAAATCTGCACATTCCAGTTAAGTTATTTAGAAACACAGGTTACTATTCTTTCAAAGAATACAACCACAGGAGATACAAGAATAGAGACATTCCCTCAAACCACAGATCCTAAAATACAAAGTAGGAACCCCTGGGGGTCCTTAAGACTCATTCATGTGGTCTGTGAGGTCAAAAATATTTTCATAGTAATACTAAGGTGTTATTTGTATTTTTCTCTTTCATTTGTGTATGTGTTTTGTAGAAAATACACGATGTGAAATATGGTAGCACACTGAATGCAGAAATAGGTATAAGCATTTACTGTTTTCTTTTTTCTTCAACTAAACATTAAGGGATTCGCACTAATGTAACATGATTGGACTCTTTCCACTATATCTTTTTTATTAATAAAAATTTTCATAGCAAAATGTTCTTTTTAAATGTATTAATAATAAATATTTCAAACATTTCTCTTAGCATCAAACATGGTAATCAACATGAGCAAAACTCTTTCGGGTCTTAAATAATTGTTAAGACTATAAAAAGGCAAAACATGGTAGTACCTGCCTGTAATCCTAGCATTCTGGGCTGGAAAGTTACAAGTTGACGTTTGGCCCAAGCAATTTAGTGGACTAAGGAGACTATAGATCAAAAGGGAAAGTGAAATAAAACTAACACAGTGTGAAGGCCCTGGATTTAACTCCTAGTATTACATAATGAACAAAAAGTACAAAAGTGTGTTGAGACCAAAACATTTGACAACCACTGGTGTAGAACACTGGATACACAGAATATAAATGCCATGTAAGGTAAGGAGGTCATGTTTTCTTTTGGTTTTGCTCTGGTTTTGTTTTAGAGAAAAGAAATATCTATTTGTTACCAGGCATGCATAATGACAGTATGTCATGCATATCAAGAACACCAACACAAGAAAGACCCCAGATTAGTAAATATGAGATGAAAATCAAATAAGTCACAGGTTATGATGAATGCCCCAGTGAACATTTCTGTTGGAGTCTGAAAATTTGATAGTGTATTTGTAAAGGAAAGAAGTTAAATAATTTGGGAAAGCACTGTTCAGTGCTAACTTTTTGAGTTATTGAACTGCTTATGTATCTAATGTGAGTGTCAACGATATTTAAGGACACCTTCAAAAGATTATATATATATATATATATGTATATATATATATATATATCACTTATATAACAAAATGAGATAGTATTGTAGTTGATGTGACACTGGGTTGCACTGTTCACAGGTAGATCTTTTTACATTATATGACAACTTTGTCTGTCACTAACTTAATATTTTGTAATCAACAAATGTTTGAGTGTCAACAGTATATCAGTTACTGGATATGCTGCATGAGGAGTAGTTAAGTAGGAGATGCTGATGTATAGATGAGTGAGTTACTTTAAAATTTAACAAGACCTGAACTATAGCATCTTACCAATAAATATTTATTATACTCCTAGTAAGTACAAGTATTTACTATCCTTGTTGAATATTCAGGAGTAAACAACACAGCCTTAATCCCTACTCATATGGAACTTACACTATCATGAGTTGTATAGACACTAAATAAATAGTCACAAAAAGTATATTAATTCACCCCTCAAACATATAAAGACAAAGTTAAGATTGTTCAGAGGAGCTGTTTAAATACAAACTTTCAACTTAGGAACTTCTGTAGATATGCTTCATCTGAAGACAAGTGTGCATCTGATTCCACTTCTCATGAAGAAATATCATCATGGTCAGAAATAGTTTTTTTTCTAGTTGAGGTACCTTGTCTTTCTTTAGGCTAATTGTTTTAATTTTTATTAAATTTTACTTTTGTTATTTTACGGAAAGATCTTCAGTACATTCAGGATCTCACTACTAGGTCTGATGCATAGTGATCTGCCTGTTTACAGCCTCCCAAGAGCTGGGATTACAGCCTTGAACCACCACACCCAGTCTCAATCTCAATCTCACTTGCTATCATGGCGCACCCCAGGGCTAGGGCTGGCGTGACAGGCCTGGGGTAAACTAAGTGTTTTTGATTTTTTGTTTTTTTTTTTTTAACAGTAGCCATTGTTCAAAGTTTATTCAGTATTTTAGTTGATATGACACTGGGTTGCACTGTTCACAGGTAGATCTTTTTACATTATATGGCAACGTACACTACATATATATATATATATATATATATATATATATATATATATATATTCCTTTAAAAGTTATGCACAAGACATGCAGTATTGGATCCCAGGCTGTGGCCAACTGGGAAAAGGTCAGAAAACGCTTTTTGGCTGAAGCTGTGTAACAGAGTAACACACATCTGTTTGAAGAGTAACTGGAGCTTGTGCAGTGAGGTATCACAGAGATGCTGGGCTACTTTACACTAACCAGGACTACAAGTGCAACAACATCCGGCATGAGGACAGAGCTGTGGGGCTTTGTGAACCATTTCTACTTTTAACTTTCTGATCTCATCCCCAAGCTACCTTAATAGCACACATCAGATAAAAAGGATAACTGGCACAACTCCAACTGAACCCTCCTATAGCTTAGACAATAATTTAGTGACATAGGAAGACTTTAAAACTGCACATTCTTCTGGATCAACCACAGGGCATCTGCACTCTTCTTTAAACATGCCTCTTCCTCCAGAATCACGGTCATCTTCCCAACACCAAAAGTCCCATTCTGTCCCAGGACACAAGGGTCACTAAGAAAGACATCATCCTCAATTCCACAGAGCCCTTAATTATAGCAGAATTTGGATTCCCCCTCCTAAGATCTTCATTATGCTTTCTGCCAAATCTGCTGACAGTCCAATGGCCCAGGATGTGTAGCCTTATAGTTTGATCACTTCATAAGCACTGTCAACCACCTGTTTGTGAACTTCTCTCCAACACTCCTTACCCTTCTTGTCAGTTCCTAACTCAGGGTGCAAACTCTTCAGAGCGACACTAGCAACATTCACAGCACTCTACATAGGTACACTGGAATCTCTGTGCTCTTCAAGAATCCATCCATGGAAGTTCAGTGGGTGCACGCGCAGCCTTTCTCCCATTAAGTAGCATAACTTGGATGAATCTAGGTTTCAACCACTGCCGATAACGTGGTTGTTTGGAAAGCCAGTTATCTTCCAAACCACATAGGTCAAGATACCCACTGGGTTGGACACAACAAGCAACTTCCAGTTGAAACTGTACTTTACAACATTAGGAATGATGACCTTGAAGATGTTCACATTACACTGCACCAAATTAAGATGACCCTATCTCTGTTGCTGACGTGCTGCAGCAATGAGAATAACCAGCTTGGAGTATGCAGTGACATTATAGTCTTTGCCAGAGACAATTTTTGCTGTCCTAAGGAAAAAGCTGCTGTGTTGGAGATCCATCATCTCTCACTTCAATTTGTATTCCCTGACATTAACAACAGCAAGTTCATCCTCCAAGTCCTTCATTAACATACTGATGGCCATGCCAAAAGCACCAACCCCAACAACCATAATCTTGTTCTGGGGCACCTGCTCCTCCTTAAGGAGATTCACATGCAGCTGATCCTGGAGACTGACCATCTTGGACTTCGAAACAGAAAGAACCAGGAATGCATGTGGGGCAGGTGTCAGGATGTGCAATACTCAAGTAGGGACTTGGCATCAGCAGCTCCAACACCTAAACTAAATGTTTTATGTGAACAAGCTCATTGTATGTGATGAGTACAAAAGCCAAGGAAATGGTTCAAGGTGGTCAGAAAACATAGCAAATAAGTAATGAAGATGAGGATAGTTATAATGATAATGGCAATGACCCAAGATCTTCAAAATATAGAATTGAAAGATTTAAATGAAAAGCTATTGATCTCCAGAATGAAAGCGTGGAGTTCAAAATAAATGCACTTGCAACCTTTTGGAACACAGTACATATCTAGGAAGGACAAGCACTAGATCCTCTTTATAACCAGAACGATGTTGTATCTGTAACAGTGACTCCTTCTGAAAAGATAATATTGAAACAGAGTCTTGAAAAACAAGTACTCATTGAATAGGGGAAAAGCCTCAGCACAGAAGAAATAACTGCTTTCAAGGTAGAAAAATACTTAGATATTCAAGGAGACTAGACCAGTGACTACAGTATGATAAACATGGTTAGGAATCACAGAATATCATGTGAGAGGACTGGACATGTGATGGGAGAAGATGTGAATTGTAGTTGCATACTTTGTATAATGGGAAGTAAACAACTAAGGAATTTTGGAAACATAGCCAGCTTTAGATGAAGTAGGGATGACCATTGCAGAAAGGGGTATGCCTTAGGCAAAGGCCCAACAGTTTAGAAGCTCATGGTCTGTTTTCCATTTTCATAATGAGTGAACTGTGGAAGGGAATTGACAAGAAATAGTGCTAATGTGTTAGTGTTGAGTCAGGGTCTAGGGAGTTCTACTTGCTTACCCAATTTAGTAATCCTCTTCGAGGCTGTGTGTGGTGACACATGCTTGTAATCCCAGCACTTGGGTGGCTGAAGCAGGAAGATGCATGCAAGTTAGAGACCAGCCTGGTCTACAAAATTGAACTCAAGTCCAGCCTAAACTGCATAGCAAGACCCTGTCTCAAAAAAACAAAATAAATCCTCTTCAAGTGTCAGAGAAACAATAGAGTTCTGCAAGGAAAGGGATGGCACGATAATTTTTCTGGTCTAAACCACATATTTATTAGGCATTGGGAAATTATATTATGAAGCTACTTACTCAGGTGGCTTGTGTTCATGTCATATCTTCTCTGGAATTATTTCTGGACAATAAAATTAGATCCTACATGGACTCTGTTAATGCATTATTTATTCTCCTATCCATATCATTGATCAAATTTACTCAATATTAGGTAAAAGATAGAAAGGAAAATTGAAAGTTTTCATATGAGATTGATAAAGTTTAGATTTCACATATGAATTAGAGTACTTTATTATGTAAACACACACTGTAAAATAGTAGAATTGAAATGATGGCTCCAAGGATTTTTTTGAACAACAGACACAGACATGCATACACAAAGTCAGCTTAAAATGGATTAAAGATTTAGATATAAGACTCAATCCACTGAAATTTGTAGGAAGAGAAATTAGAAGGAAAAATGAAAAGAGGAAAGTTTACGTGACAATGATTTCCTAGATATGGCATCTAATGCATAGGTGACAAAAATAATACTAGACAAGAGGGACTATGTCAATTGTAAAGGAAATGATTAATGAAATGAAAAGACCACCTGAAAATTAGTGCATAATATTTATAATTCAAATATAGGATAAAGAATAAATACAAGACACTTTTATTTTTCAGTTTACAAGCATATTCAGAAAATATATGACTATTATGAATATAATGAGTTCCCTCATTTAACATCCAGATTCAAAAATTAGCCAGGCATGCTGGTGCACGCCTGTAATCCCAGCATTTGGGAGGCTGAGGCAGGAGGATCGGTGCGAGTTCGAGACCAGCCTGGGCTACAAAAGTTAGCTCAAGGCCAGCCTGAACCGCATAACAAGACCCTGTCTCAAAAAAGACAAAAAAATTACAAATTATCATTCTTGTTTCAACTTTCTCTCACTTTTTCAATTGTTTTTCACTTACATCTTCATTGAAGTTCAATATATGCACCAGGAAGTCCAATCATGATGCATGCGTAAGTCAATAGTTTTTAGAAAATGTATGAACACAACATTCACTTTTGGTGCCTTTTTCCATTTCTATCATGAATGTTTTATGGTTTTCATTTTAGTTATCTTTTATCTGAGTTAAATTTATTTCTATGTATATTATTTTCTCCAGTTATTACAAATTAGACTGCTTTCTTCATTTCTGTGTCAGGTAATTGGTTATTATTATATCACAGTAATATAATGTTTACACATTGATATTTTATTCTATAATTTGGTGGATCTGCTTATCAGTTCTAATAGCTCTTTTATACAGTTTGGGTTTTGAATGTATAAGATCCTGTGGTCTTCATACAGTGCCAATGTTATTTCCTTTTTTCCACTCAGGTGAACTTCATTTCTTTTCCTTGTTTAATTGCTCTGGCTAGGAGTTCTACTACTACCATGAGTAAAAGTGGTGAAAATAACAATGTTTGTTCCACATCTTAAAAAAAAGTATAGCTTTTTTCTACTCCATATAATATTAGCTGTAGCTCATATACAACATTCATAATGCTAAGGTACATTCCTTGAATAACTAGCTTGTTTGTAATTTTTATTATGAAAGGATGTCCAATTTTATAAAATGACTCCTTTGCATTTGCTGAAATGATCACAAGATGTTTGTCTTTCATTCTGTTGAAATCTTGAATGTTAGAATATTTGATATAAAAATATAACTATGCTTTTAATTTTTACTTTTTAATGTATAATGACTGAGAATCTTATGTGAGCTTATTAGCCATTCATGTATTTTTTAATTATTTAATTTTATTGTATGTCTTCATCAATTCCGGATACAAAACAGATGTTATCTACAAATATTATTTTCTAGTTTGTGGGTTAAATTTTCATCTTCTTAGATCTTTGAATTGTGAAAGTCTATATTCTTTTTTTATGAAATTAGGACAGGATCTATAGGGTATAACAGGGTCTCACTATGTAGATCACACTCATTGTGAACCTCCTGCTTTCAGCTTCTCAAGCTCTGGGATTCAGTCATGCTCCACCACACCCAGTCTCATCTGCAGTCTCAGCATGCCGCACAGGTGGGGCCAGCACTTCATGCTGAGGATCAAACTGTGGGCACTGCTCTGTGCTAAAGCAGATGCCTGCTGAGCTATCTGGCCAGCCCTTTTAAAGTCTATGTTCTTTTTTTTGCCTCAAAAACATATTTGTATGAATATTCATACACACATTTTTCATTATTTAAGGGTCATTCACAATTAAATGGCTATTCTTTTATATTTTAATTTTTCATTCAT
Organism: Myocastor coypus; assembly: GCA_004027025.1. NCBI lineage: Eukaryota > Metazoa > Chordata > Mammalia > Rodentia > Myocastoridae > Myocastor > Myocastor coypus. Next base: position 149,987 of record PVJA010000504.1, read on the forward strand.
TTTAATAAGAAAAACAGCAATGAAACAGTTTCATCACAGGTTACTGAGACAGGTACAATAATTAATACATTGCATCTTACAGCTTCTCTAACAGCAATAGAACACCTATCTCTGACAAAACAAAACCAAAAAATGGAAGATCTAAAGGACCATTTTGTAGTAAATATATATATATATATATATATATATATATATATATATATATATGAAATATTTAGATCGATATACAGCGGATTTCCCTTAATTCAATGAGAAGAAAGGTTTGTACTAATATTGTTTAGACAAGATATCATGTCTGTAACTTGTCCTCTGAATAATTATTAAAGTCTATGTTCTTAAAGCCTGATTTATTGATTTTTTCAGTTATAAATTGTTCATTTAAAATCATATCTATGAACTCTTTTTATCCATGGTCATAAAGTTTTTTGTCATATTTTTCTTCAGAGATATTACTTTCAAGTTCTTACATTTATATCTATGGTCAATTTTGAGTTATTTTAAAGTATAGTGTATGGTAAATACCAAAATTAATCATTTACACATGGATGTTAAATTGTCCTAGTATATTTGATGAGAAGTTCATTTTTTTCCTTCTTCAACTTGTCATATCACCTTTTATTCCACTAACCCATATGTCTGTCCTTTTACCATTACCGCATATTTATTGAACTATCCTTATGAGAGTATCAAGCCATACCTATACAGTTATCAGTGTAATTTTTCACCAAATTTTGAAAATTGGGCAGTGTACATCCTCTTATTTTGTGATTTTACAAAACTGTTTAGGCAACTAGGCAGCCCTGAGTATTTGGACATATGACAGAATCAACATAGGATTTTTATTTCCAGGCAAGTCTTGCTGTGTAGTTAAGGCTAGCTTTGAATCAGTATGCAGGAATCAATGGACTTGAACTGTTAATTTGCACCATTATGTGTTGTTTCCATCTGTCAGTTTTTGCAGAAAAGTCTACGAAGATGTTTGTAGAGATTGTATACAATCTATAGATCAGCATGCAGAGAATTGCTATGCTTATTGAGTTTTCCAATCAGCACAAAGCAGGTGTCTTTATTTAGACCTTTAAGCTCAGCAGTATTTGAAGTTTTTGGAGTCCAAGTTTTGCATTTATTTTACTACATCTCTATTTCATTTCAGTAACTTTTATGATTTCAATAATGGAATTGTTCTGTCATGCTGGTCCTGCCCCTGGGGATGTGCTGAGATTGCAATTGAGACTGGGTGTGGAGGTGCATGCCCATAATCCCAGCTCTTGGGAAGCTGTAAACAGGCAGGTCACTCCGAGTCCAATCTAGTAGTGAAACCCTGAACATCCTGTAGGCCCTTTCCTAAAATGAAAAAAACAAATAAAAGTAAAAAAGAAATACAATGGAATTTTTAGTTTCATTTTTAATTGCTCATTTTAGAATAGTTTTATTTCTCAGATTATAATGGAGTTTTTTTGCCTTTGCATTTTAATATTTTAGCTGTGAATTTTTAGGATGTCTTTACATTTCTTCCATTGAGGTTTTCCAACCTTCATCATATTTGTAGAGTATTTGAACTACTTTTCGAAATAAGTTTTTCCTGTCCTTTTATTTTTGTTTTTGTCTTTTCTTTTTGGAACTTCTATAATTCCTATGTTGATATACCCATTGTTTTCTGATAGGTCGCTGAGTCTTTGTTCATTTTCTTATTCCTTTTTTATGCCTGTTTTTTTTTTTTGTTGTTGTTGAATAATTTCAGTTCATCTCAGTTGTAATGATTATTTAATGTCTCATTTCTGTCTGCTCTCAGGTGTTACATTTTACTTATTCCACCTTACAATTCTAGAAATTTTACTTAGTTATTGTAACAATCTGCATCTCTTGATGTTATTTATGTGTTTTTATTATTGTCCTATTTTCTTTTAATTTTTAAATATGATTACTTTACTTATATGTGTATACTTAAAATAAAAATAATCTAGGTCTCTTTATGCTAAGCCTAACATCTGAACCCACACAGATATAATTTCTATTTTGTTTTCTCACCTAAGAATAGTTTGCAATTTTCTTCCTTTTCTTTTTTTTACTTTCTACTTGTTGCCATGTATTTATTTATTGCAGTTTTCTTTCTCTTTGATTATATACATTTTTCATGGAAGTCTGATATTTCACATAATATTCCACCATAGTTCCAGATTTACTTTCCACCTCTGCAGTTGTTTCATTGAATTATTATTATTATTATTATTATTATTATTATTATTATTATTATTATTTTGTCTTTTTGAGACAGGATCTCACTATGCAATTCAGGCTGGCCTTGAGCTCACTTTTGTAGTGCAGGATGGTCTCGAACTTGCATTGATCCTCCTGCCTCTGCCTCCAATGTGCTAGGATTACAGGCTTGTGCCACCATACCCGGCTCATTGAAATTTTATTAACTTGCCTCAGTGAAATCTATGGAATCTTTTCTCCATGCTGTGTGGCTACTGATATTTTTCAAATAATTTTAAATCATTTATTTATTTACTTATTTATTTATTTGTTACAGGGTGTGTCTGCACAACTTGGATTTGTGGTAATCTTGTCTCAGCCTACCCAGTGGTGGGATTTTAGATGTGTGCCACAACATGCAGTTCTGGTGTCAGCAGGCCCTTAGGTACTAGGGACTGAACTTGCGCTTGTTAGGCTGAGCTATAGTCCCTGCCCTCATGTATTTGGGCCAGACCTCAAGACAAAAGAGGAAACAAATACAACCACATACTTTCCTAAGAATGGGCATCCATGATTTATATTCTAAACAGGCACCAATCACCTTGAAAGAGCCCAGAGGAGTCACTAATCCAACCCTAAGAGGAAGATACACTGTCCCATATTCATGCCCACTTGCTACATGACTTACTTTCTCATTTGATTCTGATGTAATGAATTTTACCTAAGCAATGGCGCTTGTAATCTCATTGGCTGACCATAGATTTGTCTCAGCTCATGCCCACCTAAGCGAGTTCCCATGTTCTCCACTCCTTTAGAACTGTTTCACTGCATCATTTTCCTCTATAAAAATCCTTAGAAGAAACAACTTCATAGTGACAACCCAGTCGGGCCCCCCTTCTTTCTCTCTCTAGGTTAGGAACTGTCTTTTCCCCTGTAAATATGTTCTGTTCTTAAAAAAGTATCAAAACAAATCAATCTATGCCTATCTTCTTAGAGATTATTGCTCAGTTGTGGTGAAGCAACAGTTGGTCAGTAGCTTTGGTCAAATATGTCAAGCCAGGAATGCTTTCAACTTTTGCAAATATATCTATATATGGGTTAGGGAATGTGTTAATAATTTAGTTGCATTTTATGTCTTCATAAAGATGAAGGGCTTCTATAAGCCCTACATGGATAACTCACTTCCAACATATGACTATATAGATCAAGCCTCAAGGTGAGAGTGAGAGCAACCCTAGGCCATATTTCTGTATTCATGTGGATCTTATTTAAAGTTAGGTTTGCATTGCCAATTTTCCAATTTGTTGTATGTTTTTGATCAATGTTGAGTGTCCCAAAATGCTTTTCCCGTGTCAGTTAATCTTTACTGTGAACTTGGACAGGAGATTGGATTTTGAAGACAATAACCTCATTATGAGGTTAAGCTTTTGATAAGTTCTTTACTTAAATGGATGACTAAGAAGAAATAGGCCATCAAAGTGAAACCTGGGGTCCCACATCTGGTCTTAGGCCCCTTTTTTTATGGGTTTTCTGTTTTTTGCTTCCTGAGTACATTGAGTTGATCAATTTTCCTACACTTTACTCTTTTGCGAGTTTGTGCATTGGAGCCTGACAGCAATGGACAGAAACTTTTGAATTTGTGAGCCAAAATAAACTTCTTTTCTTTTAAATTGTGTGTACCAGCCAGTTTATTCCAGCAATGAAAAAGTTGATCAACACATCTAGAATATCCCAATTTGTTGTTCTGGGGAAGATTTGTTCAGCTATTTCTTTCACCTACTCAAAGACTTATCTCCAGAGACTATGGCTTAAGCTCTTATGCATATGTTAGGTACAACTCTATCAAATTCATTTACATTATCTATAAAATTTATAGCAATATGTCTAAAGGCATATTACCTAGATTTTTTTTCCTGGGAACAGGAATTGAACTCAGGCCCTTGCACTTGCCAGGCAAACACTTATTCTACTGAGCTGTTTCCCCAGCACCTTTACCCAGATTTTTGATAAGTAAATGAGGCTCTAATAATTAATGTGACCATAGAAAAATGGTAAAATAGATACAAACACAGAAAAGCCATGCCATTTACTTCCAAATGTAACAAGCACAAGAGGAACATACGTGATTATTACCCAGCATTTTGTTGCCAGGTTTGTTTAATTGGCCAACATCAACTCCAATTACTCTTATTTTCTACTGTCTAGTATAAAGGTTAATTGGCAAGAAAATACCAAATATATCAGTAGGAGAAACAAGCTACTGTTTGCCTTGGATAGATTATAATCATTAAAATAAGTCATTATATTGGTTTATAAAATTAGAGTTTGGCTCTTACATGAAATCCTAGTAAAATCCAATGTACTACATAACTCATAGAGTTATATTAACAGACACTTGTCCTGCAATAAAAGAGTATTTAAAAAGTGGATCTTAATTCACATTTCTTGAGCAAGAAATGGTGCTTTCCTACAAGTGACACATCATTGCAAAAAATCCTTTTTTTCTCATTTCTGTCATAATCTTTCACTGCTTCAAATCTTTCATTGTTGAAATTCCCCATAAAGCACATCTGTATTCAGTGATTGTCACATTCTCCTTACAGTACAGATAAACGTTCCCTCTTTACTTCCCTTTCACTTAGTATTCTCCAGTCTCTCTAACTTAGTCTCCAAATTTCACATAATTAAAAATCCATAAATATACTATTAGTCTCAATATTCTCTTTGCATACTAGATGAAGCACAGACGTGTGAAGAAACAGACTTGAAGCATTTTCATTGGCCAAGCTGAGGGATAGTCATCAAAGTAGTGGAGACACACATGTGTTAATTTATTATGCCTCTGTCATCTTTATTAGTTACATCATTCACACAGAATATATGGCTTTAGACTATTTCTTTCTCTTTTTTTTGGTATCAGGGATTGAACTCAGGATCCTGTGCTTGCCAGGCAAGCACTTAATCTACTGAGCTATCCCTGCAGCCCATGAAAATATGTTTTTTATAACCATAATGAAACAGCACAGATTTGTCCCAAACCACTAACTATTAGTTATGGATTCTACTATACTTTGGCAAGTTTTGTTAATATCTTAATATTTTGAGATACAATTCGATATTTGGAAAACAGACATAAGTGTACTGCCACATTTTGCTTGCTATCTCACAGGGCCAAGGAGAGATGCATCGAACAGAAGATCTTCAAATTTGAGCTACGGGGCAGATTAAGCAGAGAAACATTTGTAGAACTCATAGCAAAATTATTTCCCTAACACCATTCCACCAAACTACATGTCATTAAAGTTATTTGCCATAATTTTCTGCTTTCTGGTTTGGCAAGAGAACAGTGATACAAAAATGTGGTTTGGAATTTCCGAGTCGGTTGGCCAAATAGCTCAGTGGATGAAAGCACCTACAGGAAGGTGCAGGGGCAAGTGTTTCAATCCCCAGGCCTGCCTGTGCTGGGTCCACCCCAGGGACACACTGATAGGGCAATTGGGACTGGGCGTAGTGGCACGGGTATGTAATCCTAGCTCTTGGGACGCTGAACGCAGTTGGATCATTAGAAGTCCTATCTAGTAGTGAGACCCTGAATGCCTTGTAGACTCTTCTCTAAAATACAAAATAAAATAAATTTTGAGAGATTCTATTAAAAGGTAAAGATATCTCCTATTTATGTTTTTCCTAATTCCATCAGCCCAAAAGGAGCTGTGATGGCCAGAGATCTAACATTCATGAAGGTCAGTGCCACACCAAGTGATAGCAGACTCCAGGCTACATAGGATTTGGGTCTAAAATATTATCAAGCAAGGATGCCAGTTTCAAATACATTGTGGCAGACTTCTTTTACACTTGTACTTTGTTTCAGTCATATTAATTTAAAAAAATATTTCTCTGGATTTGAATCTAATTTGTGTACTGAGAGCCAAAGTTGTGGCTATGGATAACAACCAGGGAAGTTACACTGAATACCACTGGGGACACTTGAAGACAGCTTCTTGAGAAACATCAGGACGTAAAAGGCAGGTGAAAGATGGAGTGCCATCTAAAGAGAAGGAATTCTGCAAACAGATGAGAATAAAAGTAGGGGAGTAGTGACACTGAAGACAGGAAAGAGCAGCAATGTGCTAAATGATCAGGTATTGCCACGAACTCAACATACGGGTATTGAGTGGGTTGGATTAGAGAAGATCTTTGGTGACTTTTGCAACAATAATTTCAGAGTAGTGGTAGGTATAAAAATGGGGACAGAGTATGAGGAGTAGGATATATGAAGAGAGAAACACTGAGAGGGAAAGACAAGGGAGGGATAGGAGGAAGAAAAGGAGATGGAAAGGCAGAGAAAGAGAGAATAACAAAGACAGAATAAGTAAGAAATAGTTACTCTGGAGAAAATAATAATTAGTGAAAGGAAGAAAAATAAATGTTTCAACTTCAGTTTTCTAGTATAGGAACACCAAAATTCCAAAGTTAATGTGCGATCTGGTGGACAAATTTCAGTGTTTGAATCTGCAATGACTAACAGAACTAGAAGGAATCTTGTAGACTTCCTTCTAGTAACAGTGGCCTTCCTCTTGCCAGTGTGTGCAACGGTAGGGGCTCATGGCTACAGCTAGATCCAAGGTATAATTTGGGTCATGGCTTTTGAAACTGAGCCTTTGTAAATATTTTGTCCATTTCTGAGATAGTTTTCTGTCCTTTTTATGCGTTTGGTAAAGGGTCTACAGAGTTTCACCACATAGATGGAACTCATAGCGATTCTTATATTTTCACCCACCCAACTGCTGGAATTATAGGCACTCATCCAGTCTCAATTCTCATCTCATCATGCCCTGGAGGTGGGGCCAGAATAGGATGCCTGGAATCGAACCTGACCAATGTGCTCTGCCCAAGCAGGTGCTTTAGTCCACTGAGCTGTGTGGCTGGCCCAATTTTCTATCCTTTATGTAGAAATGAAAGCAAATCTGTAGACTTTTCCTAATGTCATTTTCTACTTACATTAAGTAGATCTGGTCTGTATTGTTGATAATGAACAACCATGCCAAGTACACATGTAGAAACTATTTGCAAAGAAATATTTGTGCTGTATTTAGGTTTCAATCTGGGTGCTAATATATTCAACTGATCATGCACAAAAAGGAAGTACAAAAAGGGAGTTTATTGCAAGGGCCCCAAACGAGGGCATGCTTCTTTGTGTTTATTTCCAATATGAAAGTTCTCTAGTGCTCCTGGTTTTACTTTCTGAACTTTATTCAAATTAAGACTCTACCTTAATTGAAGTATGGATTTAAACATCCTATTTCTCACTGCAGTGCCCAGAACATATAGAGGACAATCCTAATCTGTGATTTGTAGAATGAAATCTTTGAACTTATTTTCCTATCTATTATGATACAATTCTCCTGATCTAGTCCTCACAACTTGTTTTTCAAACTTTTGGACTTGTGAATAATTTAGGGTGTCATTGTGAGGTCCTAGGGAGACCTCATATATTCCTCAGTAAATTAATCACCACTTGGGCTCATCTGTACAGTGACTTCCTCAGCTCTGACCTCCAGATCAGGACTTAGCGGTTAAGCATTGCATGTTCTGTTTTGTTAAATTAGTTGGTAAATGGTGTGAGGAAGGGACAAGATGTACTCAGTTGACTGCAGACTGATACTACATTTATATTGAAAAAGAATGCCTTGATATCTTTCCTCCCTATCTTTCTCCAGACATTCAGACTTACAGATCTAAATCGCTGTTTCTTGACCATCTTCCTTTGATGTAACACAGATTCTCTAATTTTTTCTCAAATTGAACTCTGCACATCTGATTTTCTTTCCACCTCTTATCTGGTTCTCACACCCCTTTTTTATGGCTGGCTCAACCTGCCCTGGGGGTGGGGCTGGTGCAGCATATGGTGCTAGGGATTGAACCATGGTCCCTGCTGTTGCGTAAGATTGCATAAGCAGGCACTTTAGACCACTGAGTCATCTTGCCAGGCCTGGTTTCCCTCTTTTGTATTTCTTAATTATCACCATTCCATTTGGGAAGATCAATTTTCCCCTTGTCCACTAACTACCTCAGTTAATCATTTACCAAATTATTCTACTTCTATGTCCAATATGTCTTGAATATGTCACATTTTTGTAAGTTCTATGGTGTTTGCTCATGATACGTTGTCTGAAATACTGCAAAAATTACTCCTTAACTAGAGACACCTTGATACCGGTGTCATTGTATTTTCCTTGGAGCTTAACTCTTGGAGGGGTCTATGGAGTTTAACTGTAAACCAATTAAAACATTCTTATCCCCGAAAAAAAAATATTCTTTGTGATTTAAATCGTCTATGACCAATCTATCTTGACAGGATCATTTATCATGTCATCTCCTTTAGATGTATAAAAGACAGTCCTTTATGAAACCTAACTAGGAGATATTCCAGAAAGGAGATATTACACATACTAAAACACTTTTCACAGGACACAAAAATGTCATTCCTTCTCCTCTCATTGGGTTAAGGCATAAGACTTTCTGGAGTAAGGCTCTTTCTGTGTCTTTTCTTATACAAAACTCTACTACATTACATCACTTGTAACTTTTACTTAGGTTCCCTTAAAGTGGAGTCAGATTTACAGACGGTAGAAAGAACCTGAATACATATATTTTTTTCCAGATTTTAGGTTTCTACTCATTCTAATCTTCATCAGTGCCTCCCTTACTTCTAATTCAATAGTATTTTTATGTGATCTCTTTTATCAAATCTCCCAAAGTGTGTTTAATTTTCATGGAAACCAAACTGATTCTTCTCTATACACTCCTATGCTATTGATTTGTATGATATTCAATTAAATAATAATATTTAGAAACCAGAATACTTACTATAAACAGTTTGTGAACCAGACATTATTGACTTGACAGAAATGCTCTCAGATAGTAGATGGCAAGGTACATAAAGCTAGAATAGTTGCTTGAAAAACTCTCATAAACATCTATAGATTATTAGTATTTGATATTAAGATTGGAATAAAAACTGCCAGTTGTTTTTACATAGAGCATGAAAAGCTTAGGATAATTAAATGAGCAAATTAAATAGGAGTCATTTAAGTAAGTTTGTTCATGCTGAACTTTGTGTAATATTTAATGTAGCAACACTCTTATTTCATTGATTTTGCCCGTATGATATTTTTCTCTCTAGCATGCTCATACACTCTTTTCCTGATTCTTCTCATCATTTAAGACCATTCCCAGAGACCATCCTTCCTAACAACTCCTCCTAACTACTACTTCCACAGTCACATATAAGTTCATGGAAGGTCTAGCAAGTACAACTCCCTGTGTATGTACAGTTTAACAGCATATTTCACTCCACTTGGTCGGTTTCGCTAGAACTTGCCAAGTTGCAAAGAATAAAATATGACATAAAAGGATTAACTATGAAGCTAATTTTTCAAAGTCTTAGATGAAGAATTATGAATGCCCTTGAAAGCTTTTCAAGAGTCATCACAGAACAGATGGGAAGAGATCAGCTTTTTCAGAGACACCTGTGGATAATAATGTCTGTACATTTCTCTTTGATCAACCTAAAAATAGCTCTTTTGTAGTATGGATTGCATCTAAAACATCTTGTAGCTATAGGCTGGATGATGACAATATATCAAGTTCCAGGACAAAATTTATTTAATTCCCCTAAAATTTGTTGGTTGGAATACAGTAAGATTCAGGGAAATAAATGCATGAAATATTTGAAACAAAGAGCTTCCTTTTGCTATAAGCAGCAAAGGAGATTCAAGTTGCTTCTTCTCAACTATATTAAAATTTGAAGAGCACCTAATATCTTTATTATTAATCAAATTCCTCCAATTTTTTTAAGAAAGGAACTAATCCAAATTGTACAACTGAAAATGTATCCATGGAAAAGTGATAACATTATAGTAATATAAAAAATTAGTACTGACTCTGTGGATTTATTTTTAACCTGTGTAACAATGTGAAGTATACTGATTTACATATTTGCTTTAATATAGATTTGAATAAAAATGCTTAGTATTTGAATTAAGAAAATATTTATTGGTCTTTTGCCACACGTTAGACATTTTACTTAATACTGTGGGTTATTGAGATCAGAAGATAATATTTTGCCTCTGCAAAGTTTTCAGTCTCATAAAATATTTAATTCACAATGATATACTGTATGTTATTTAAATGTTATATAAAATTATGAAAAGGAACATAGAGAATCTCAGAACAAATTGCTTTCGTTTGAGAAGAGAAAGCTCACATTCATAGTACATTTATTCGACCTTGAGAGATGGCTGAAAATTTAGAGGAAAAAGAAAATAAGAGGAACAATGACTGAACTAAAGTAAATTTGTTTTTGTAAAAGGGGGAGGAAAGAAACCTCTGGATATTTTATGCTCCAGACATAAGTTGAAGTCATGGAAATGAAGGACAACAGGGCTGGAAAGAGGTCAGAATAGATTCTATATCAGATTCTTTTGCTACTAAACATGAACAGATAAGTTAATGGTTAGAGGAAAGAAACTGAAGTATATACTATAGAATACTGCAGATAAAAGCCAACACAAATGATGAAAAATCAGGTCTACAGTAAGGACTCTTGAATGACACTGTTTATGCTATATTCTGATTCAAATACTGCTAGATGTATGAAGCTGAAGCAGGAGCTTTATCAGCTTGTGCACACAACTTCAGTACTATTGAAAGCAGAAGACCACTGTCTCATACTGATTGTTATTATGATTATATGATCTGAAATACAAAGTCCCTGGCAATATCAAGTGCCATTACCACCACACCATCATCAACACTACCACCACTACCATTACCAACATCAGCTTTCACACATCTTTATGAGGTATTACAAGTCATTTGTCTGTGAGAAAACTATAAATGAGGAAAGTAGGACTGTTTTGGAAAACTGAAGACAAAGTTTGCCTACCCAAAGCCAGGTTCCTGAAATTTTAATGTACACATAAATCACCTAGAAATCTTGTTAAAATGCTGACTCTGATTAATTAGATTTTGCATTACTTAGCAACTCCCAGGTGAACTTTGTGCTCTGGACTAAAGACCACACTTTGAGTAGCAAGAGGCTGAAACATCTGTTACTCAGTTGCAGCCAATGGTGCCAAGAGACAATGTAAGAAGGAGTGCATAGAAGCCAGATCTAAATTTTCAAAAGAAGAACAAAAAATACATTAAACATATTTGAATGCTCTCAACTTTTAAATACTGACAATAAGTTAAAACAGTACCTAATCAAAAATATCCAGGTGGAATATAGTCTTATGCCCTCAGTTTTCAAGCTCTTGGTTGAATGAAGAGGGAATCAAGGTCAAAACTGATGATGGATGAGAAACTTCAAGAGTTCAAGTAAAGAGCAAGTGGACTGGAATTGGAATAGGAGAGATCCTTGAGGCAAAGTGGTGAATGGATGATCAGGCTTTTAGTACTGGATTCTATAGATAGGCTCCATGTGCTTCATGATGGCACACAGTGTGAGAGCATTTTGCATCATATTAAAAATGTTTACTTCTAATTTTAAGGAAACCAAGATGCTGAAAAAACTTCTTGCTTGAAACAGAAAGCAACTTGTGCAGAGGAGTTTCAATTAGCAAGGAGCCAAAATAAGGAACACTTATGAGAGAACCAGTAGCACTGCAAGCAGTATCTAAATGTATATGAATTGCAAATGTAGATTTTTTTTCCAGAGAGGTCCTACTTAACCTACTTTAATGAATTAGATAAGACTCATTTCTAATTAAGTCAATCATTTGCATGCAAACAATGAGCTAAGGTATTTAAGCAACAATTTCTCCCCTCAAGTACATTAAGGAGTGCCTTAAATTACCTTATTTATATAGATAATTTGCTTGGAAAATAAGCACATATCATATATGGGTAAATTGTGGTTCAATAATTTAGAAGTAATCAAGTTTAAATAACTTACTGATCCAACATGAAACCTTACACAAGGCCTTTAAAATATGCTTAGCCTTACTATTAACTTGTATGTATGCTGAAAGAGATATGTCAAGCATTCTTGCAGAAGTAATATGAAATCATTTTTCCTGAGACTACTTTCCAGAAAGGTGCCAATGTTCCTTTTCAGAGGACTTCAGCGCATAACTTGGCTTCTGCCTAAACAAGACTCTCCCCAAGGTCTGGGGAAAAACGCTTAATTCCAAAAGTAGGGCAGAGAAACTCCAAGGTGAACTTGGGAAAACTGAGCAGAAAGCTTAAAAGAGCTTCCACCGGACAGGGATAATAACTGTAATTCACTGGAGAATAAATAAATAAGAATATATATATATATATATATATATATATATATATATATATATATATAGTCAGCTGGTAGATACGGGATCATGTCAGAATTAGGAAAAGCATATTTTTGCAAGTCTTAAAGTACGAGTGAGTGACTTAGGGAAAGATCTGCAATAGATACTTAATGCCATTCGATGAACTATTAATTTCAAAGGAAAAATGACTTGGTAATGAAAGATCTGGTGGTCATTAGCTTAAGTGAACAATTAAACTTAACAACATCTCAGCAGAATGGGACTACCTCATACAATGCAACTCTGCAGGATGAAATGCAATATACAGCATCACAGATGAAGTACTCTTGCCTATTTGCAAGTCTTGCCTAGATCAATTTACCTGAAAATCAGAGAATAAAGATTAAGTGAAGTGATGCCATCAGTGGGAAAAATAAAGCAGACAAATGCATTTTAAAAGGTGGGGCACTATTTGAACCTACTGATCAAAACACTTTCATATGCCCATATAATTAGAAAGAAAAAGAAATGAAAAAGCTGTTTCAAGACTGCAAAAAACATCAATAACATAACAAGATGCAGTGCATGAATCAATATGGCATATTGGTAAGACCCCCCAAATGAAAAGATGTTTGACCTGTTAGAAAAATTTGAGTATAGGCTAGATATTAAATAGTGATATGATACCATCTTCAATTTTCTTGGGTATGATAACCAAACATTGGCTATATATGGCAAGATGAGGTGTGTGGAAAAATTTAGGAATGAAATATAATGGTATTTATAACTTACTTGCAAATATAAAAACAAGAAATGTGCATGTGTACATGTCTGCATATTATGCTCTATATTGCTTTTAGAAAGTGAGAGGGCAAAGAGGAGTGAGGAGAATGTCAAAGAAAATTAAAAAATTGGCAAGAGGTTAATGAGCCTTGACTGCAAATATGGAAGAGAATTGGGTATATGGGGATTTGAAAAGTCTTGGATTCCTCACATCAATATTTCTAAGTTCAACATTTACAACATATGAGACTCCAAAAGAAACCAACCATACTGAAATACTAAGGCAATTATAGGAACAAAACTGTGCCATATTAATACATGTACTTTTAAATAGCACATTGAGTAATAGGTTCTTAGGGTTATATATAATGTCTGCTGAATGTTTTAATTATTCAGTTATCTAAAAGTAATAACTTATAGTATATTATGGTACAGAAGGGTGACTGTAGTTGATACTAGCCTATTATATATTGTGTGAATAACTAGAAGAAAGTAATTGAAAAGTTTCAAAGGGAAAGTATTGATAAAGAAATGGAAATTACCTTGATGTGACCAGCACATATTGTATACAACTATTGAAATATCAATGTACCATATATACTTTAATTTGTTCATCAAAAATTTACAAAGTTTAAGATAAGAATGTTAATTACATTTCTTTAATCAATATATAGTGTACGTAAATATTTCACATTAAGGGGTCCAGCGGGATGGCTCAGTGGCCTAAAGCACCTGCTTGGGAAAGCTTGGGCAGCTGCAGGGACCGCGGTTCGATCCCCGGCACCACATGCTGCGCCAGCCCTGCCCTCGGGGTGGGCTGAGCCGGCCATGAAAATGAGTGAATAAACAAACAAAGGTTCTGAAACAAGAAAATAAATAAATAAATATTTTTTTTTAAAAAAAAGATTTCACATTAAAACATTATACTCTACAAATTTATACAAGTAAACTAATAGGAAGAAAAAGTATGAAATAAGCATAATGATATTTGAGAACCTCTGAGGACTCTAATGAGATACAAACATATGATATAATTAATATTACTGTAATTTTCTTTACATTCACATGGAACAATATCCCATTCAATTTCAATTCAATATTAGTGAACACAAAGAGGTAAATATTTCTCCACTCAAGATCATGGAATCTCTTAAATTCTATTCAAGGATCCAAGCTAAAACTTCTTTGCATAAGAGTCATGCTGTTTTCTTAACCTATGATTTCTGTTTTTAGCTGAGAGTCTAATTTGCATCCTCTTTACAAAGACCATTTTGGTGACTAACACACCATGAAAGTCATTAGTATCAGGCTTAAACCTATAGATGTTATTCAATTCCCATGGTACATAAATGAAGCAAAGGTAAATTTTCTAAATTAATTTGAACAGCTAACTGAGTATTTCATACTTCATTTGTTTCCAACATCGACTAATGTTAGTAGATGTCCACTGTTATTTGAACATTTCTGAGCATTTTCATATTACCATACTGATACATGGCATTTTCAAAAGGAAAGGTTAAAATTATGCAGGTATATAGTTCCAAATAGTCTTCACAGACTTTTTTTTGTTTGTTTGTTTGCCTAAATGATACTCTTTCTTTCAAGAGTGCCTTTGGACCAAGAAATATTCAATATTTTTAACAGCTGCATTTAAAGATCATTATGAAGGAAGAGCACTATAGTTAAGTAGAATAGATTTTTTTCTTTTTCCCTGTGCAATGAATAACTTCTACTTCCCTCTAAGTTACACTTTTGTTGCTACTGATTAATGGTAGTTTTGTCATCACAGCCCTCACAATTGCTAGGTTAATATATTTTTATGAGATATTATACGAGTTATTTAAACTTGATTTCCTACTGGAAACTAAGAAAGAACTGGGAGTGTATTCAGATAACTGGCATCAATCGATATTAATACAGTATTACATTTCACGAAATTTAAAAAACTTAAAAATCCTAAAACCTATGCCAGAAATATAATTACAGTGAAAATTTAAATACACTAGCATTTATTTCTAAAATACAGACTGAAGTAGACAATTTTAAAAGCTGAGTTTAAAAACAACAAACACACCAGGGAAGCTGATCTTAACCTTTTAAAACACAAATGGGCAATGTTTACTGTAGAACAAAATATTAAATGTGAGATTTTATTTCAGTCCAATTATAGTCAAATCCCTAGCTGTAATTAACCTAGAATTTGGCTAATATTTCATAAAAGAATCAGCATATACTACTTTATTATAAAATTAGAGAGATCTAAAATTTAGAGCTGACTTTGTGAAACAGGGTTATTATCTCATTTATTTACAAATGATAATTTACATTTAGAAACCAAAAACATATAACAAGATATTAAAAATTCAAATAAATAAGAGTTATCAGAGGGAATAGTAATATATTCTATTCATATACAACATAGTAAATTATTTCAAATTGAGGAATAATACTTTATACATATTAAAAAGAATATTTCAGTCAATTGACTTGAATATATAAACAAAATATATTTTATGCATTTTTATTCAATCTGTCTTGGTTCTCTCATTTTCTACCAGCTTAAACTAGATTGAGCTTGCTTTAAAAATGACATACAAGTCTATACTGGTTTATAGTATCAACATTTTAGTTATTTAAATAATAGAATACTTACGTGATTAATGGAATCATTTTAATGTAAAAAAAGTGTTAGATTATTCAAGGAGGATATTTAGCAACAAATTGTGAGTCTTTATTTTATGTTCATGTAATCAAGTATAACTTCTAAACCAAGGTGTAATAAACATATGTTTGAGGATGTTGCTATTCTTTACTTTTTCAAAGTTTATATGTATATATGATTATCAACTATTGTGTCCGTTGTGAACAAAATTCAGATATGTGGGAAAAGGGAAAAGCAGGTAAGAGAATACATATACATAATCTAAGCCATTCTTTCTATTACATCTTAACCAAAATCCTCATCATTGAGTTATTCCAACCCTGAATATTAAAATTCACCTTTTATGTAGCTGATAGTTCGGATGATAGAGTTTGACAACAGAACTGATTAACACTGCTCACGATAGTGTCATTTGGCAAACAAAGGCCAAGTGTCCCCTTATGAAACAAGAAACATTGCTATCAACTGGAAGCATAATACACAATCCATTTATAAAATTTCTTTGATTTTCCACTGCAACAGATTGCATTTAGCTATCAGTGCTCACAGTACATTCCAAGGAAAGTTCAATGATGATTGAATTCACCAGTAAACTTTTGGACTTCTTCCTCTTTAGATTTCACTATTTTTGCTTAAGTGCTACTTTAAGAAGGTACCAACAAATGTAGTGGAACTATAAGTAAATATTACCATCATATTTTAGTACAAAAATTTCATTTATAGGTATTGAATAATCTACTGACCTCACTACGGAACAGTTCTCATCTTTTAAAAAATTTTGTGATGTAGCTCATTAAAGGCAGAATATACTATAGTCATTCAAATTAATAAGTCATGTGTAGTTTATAAAACAAATTCCAAAGTTGAAAATATGAGAAAAACCCTAAGTAACAACAAGTATATCTTTTAGTACTAGGGGAGAAAAATAAAATATTTTTCATACTCTTGATGAACTTGATGGGTTTTTATGTTTCTGCCATTCAGTCAGCTTCTAATCTTGTTTCAGAAAGTATTTTTTAAAAGTTTAAATGACCTTGTTAAAACTTTAGTATTCTGATTTGACATGTTCACTGACCTCTTTTTCCTTTCTGCCAGGTGTTTGCAGACCTCTTGCCACCGTAGATTCAAGTTTCCTAATTTTTCCTGTAGAATATTGGCATCTGTTTTTGAAGACTGTTGAATTATTTCTTCCCCAGTTACATTCAGCGCTCTAACAATAGTTTGTCGCTGCCCAATGCCATCCTGGATTTCCTATGAAGTATCAAAACCATGAAACAAAAATGAAGCCTTGTGTCTTTTTATTGGAGAAAATATTAAGCAATGCATGATCACATGTGCTTATACAGGAAGAGAAAGAAATGCAAAAGCTCCATATGAAAGTTGCTCTAGGAAATTGATGTGCCCATATCCAAAGGATACAAGACAAAGAGATACCTTTGATATGTCAGCAAGCAACACCCTCTCATTTTAGCTCCAATTTTTATTTTTGTAAACTTGTTGGCTACAGGATGTTATAATGTCCTATAAATCAATTAGTTGGAAACCTTCTCAAGAACAAACTTGATTTCTTGTACCTCACAAGGATGTTCCATGTTTAATAGTCTATGAAGAGTTTTAAACCTTAAATATGAGTGAAATATTATATTTGGGTTTCTCAGTGATTGCTGATATGAGAAGCGAAAAAGAACATGTAGTTTATAAATAGTATTTTTTAAAGACCTGGAGGTTATTAAATAAAATTAAATACTATTTAAAGGGAAATATATTTCAAATTCTGTTTGCATCAGTGTATTTTCCATTATAAAACCACATAAAACTGAGAATTAACTGCTTTCAGGGAAGCCCATCAAGAAACCTCTAAGGCATAGTAATACATTTCAGAACAATCTATAGTCTCCAGAACATTTTTATGAGTCATTGACATTGTCAAGTTTAAATATCTTCTATGTTTTATTCTGAATGAAATATTAAGAGTAAGGTATCAGAAAAAGTATTTCATTAAAAAAAAGACTATTTCAACCAACTGTGGATATATATGGAAATGTTGTATGTGCAAATTAAAATTCCAGTCTTTATTTACTTTTAAAGCTATAATGTAGTATTTTCAGGCAATTAAAATAGCATATTAGTGAATGCAATATTGAGGAATTGAAGTAACACATGCCAACTTCTGCCATTTTTGCATTATATCTAAATAACTCCAAATCTGTATGGTATTAAGAGAATAATGACAATATGTAGAACAGTGTTTCTAATACATTTCATGCAAATTTTCATGTACTCTTACATTCCTCTATTCATTGACCTAGTATTAACTTATTACTTGATGATAGAGTGTATTGACCAAATGAATCAATGAATGCAGGTTTTTTGAGAATGAATCAATTGTCTCTTACACTTTCATTTCACAAAAATATTATTGATATTTTACTACATTTATATTACAGTGTTTTACAGCTAGAAATGTAGTATGCATATTTTTATTAATGAAAAGGGTCCATAATTGGAGGTGGGGATACAAGTTAGTGGCAAAGCTCTTGCTTAACAAAAACAAGGCCATGGGTTCTGTCCTTAGCCCTGCAAGGCAAAAAGAAAAGCAAAAGCTTCATGAATCAACAAAAATAATGAAAAATGTAGTACCTCACAACAACTTTTACAGTATTAACACATTAACAGTCACTGACTGATTCACAAGTTGTCCTGTGCATAGCTTCTCAAATGCCCATGAGCTGTGTTTTAATAAATACATGGCATTTTCTTGCAATTTAATGACTTTTTTCCATTGCTTACATCTCACTCTTCCCACTTGCTAAGATTGATGTTGCATGTGGCAGTCACTGCTTAGTCACAGGGTTAGCAGTCATAACACATTGTGTCTATCATCCCATTAATCCATAAATTTCTTGAGGTTACCTCACAATTGTGCCTTGTGGCTTAATACAATACTGAACTAGTGCTCAAAGCAGTTTCAAAAAATATCTGTTCAGTGAATGCATGGATGTGTGAGGAAAGGATCTAGGAAACAACAGAAAAGAAGGAATGAAGGAAGGAAAGAAGTAATAAAGGGAGAGAAAGGATAGAGAATAGAAGGAAATAAGGAAAGAAAGAAAGGAAGGTTCAGCTGGACGTGGTGGCTCACACCTGTAATCCCAGCACTCGGGAGGCTGAGGCAGGAGGATTGGCGCGAGTTCAAGACCAGCCTGGGCTACAAAAGTGAGCTCAGGACTAGCCTCAACTGCATAGCGAGACCCTGTCTCAAAAAGACAA
>PVJA010000505.1:0-32500 GCA_004027025.1 Myocastor coypus
CATGTGCACATGACTCCACTGGATATCGTAGCCACATTCATTATTTTGAGTAGTGGAGGATAAGAGCATATATACTACCTATATGAATGTGCTGTATGGGGGCATTTCTCTGAGTACTAACTCATAGCTAGCCTATTTATGATTATTAATTTTAACATCTTTGCTGGGAGAAAAAATATTTAAAATTGTAACTAGTAAGTTGTGTTTTCTGAATAGGATTCGAATATACAGGTTTAAAGCCTGCTGCAAACTTTTAAAGATTATGTTTTGTGACAAATTATGTTATTACATTAAAAATAAGCAAGAACTAAGCAATGAGGTGTTCTCAACCAATTATAAGTGAATATTCAAGTGTTAGGAATATTTTTTAATGTTTTTATGTGTTACTAGGTATTTTGAGTTAAATAAAAGCAAGCAACATGAAATACTGGAATTTGTCTCCTAGAAATGTAATGGAGACGAGGATTACGTCTCCACATGTGTGCACAGACACAAAACTCCTTCACATGAACACTCATTGCTAGTCTGACAGAGGGTGTTGCATTAACTCAGCTGTTTTGTAATTCATCTATTAAACCAACAGATACTTATTAAATACTCAATAGTGTGGCAGGATAATAAGAATTTTAAAGTAAATAACAAAATACACAGTGAAATACTGCTCAAGGAATCTTTTGCAAACTAAAACTACTTTAGAGATAACTTTCTTTTTTATGCTTAAGTTTTCCACACATCATTTCATCAGTTAGGATCCTAGCAGGGACTAGAAAGCACTGCAGGTCTTTTAAGCAGAAAGGGCTGCCCATATTCAAAACTGAGTGCTTGTAGGACCCTTTGGAAGGATGGTGTCAGGGTGGTGATGCACTCTTTCCCAGAAGGCCCTGGGGGTTGGCATGACCTGCAGGGAGCCGCAGCCTGTGTGGTGAGCAGGGATGTGATTGGTCAGGAGCTGCTCCTGCGTGCTGAGATGTGCTGCTGCCCCAACAGCAGGAAGCACGGGATCGCTATGACCACTTCCAGCAGCACCAAGTACTGTCGGATGCCAGGCACTGGGACAACTGCCACACCAGCACCACAGCTGCCTGTTGACACCCATGGTCTCGCCTCCAGCTGGTGCACAAAGCTAGTGTTCTCTCCTCTCAGGCTCTCATTGAAGTGTAAGATGTCATCAAAAAATGTAGCAGATGTTTACATTTTTAAAAAGTTATTACAGTAAAAGCACAATACCAAGAACGACGGGACAAGTGCTCAAGCTGAGGGAGAGTATTTAGCAGGAGATTAACGGCAATGTGTCTTTTACCCGGCTTTGTAGCTGTAAGCCTTCACCATGTCTTTTGACCACCGCCTGTACATTGTTGGCAGAGACATAGCCCATTGTTCCCCGCGGCAGCGGAGTCTGGGAAGGCCCGGATGATTTCCGGTCATCACAGCTCAGGATGGTGCACTGCGGAGACGACAGCATATGGTGCCATGGCTGAAAATTCAATGAAAAATCTGCAAAGACACATTTTAAAAATTCTGCTTCTTCATGTCCAGATCCTATCCCACAGGCAATGAGTAATCACTGCACTTAGGCTACATATGCAGCATTTTGAAGAATGTTTCATCCACATGCAAGCAAATATTACACATTTAACCCACATACATTCCATTTATTCTTTTGCAAACATGTCAGCATGCGATGCTCTTTTTTTTTTTTTTCTTTTTAATCTATTTCCCTGTAACGATGTTTTGGCAGTCTTTCCATGCCAGAACCTTTGTGCTTTCCTCATCACAGTTGCATAGAACTGCTGTAATATATGTAACTACTCCCATATTCTTGAGCATTTGTTTCTAGTTTTCTATTATAAAATGCCATCAACAACTTTGTGTCAATAACTGTATAAATTACATATTAATGATTTTCACAAAAATTCTAAAGTCAAGTTATAGAAACTTCCATTAAGAACTCTGACTGACAGATGCGAAAGTGCACACTGACAGTATTTCATGATGGAGCTAGTATTATAGTAGTTTTTCCTGTTGATGTACTAGTTGATAGAATACAAAATGCCTTTCCTCCCTTGATGAAACCAAACTCTGCTAGCAGCACCCCTTCATGGTCTCTCTACTACACTAGTTTTTATTACAGGCTGTTCTTGACCCCAAAGCCAGAGTGACCTTTACATGCCCATCAGATCATGTCCCTTGCTCACAGCCCAGTGGTTTCCATTCCCACTTTTAACAGCATGCAGACCCTTCCCCCTATCCAGTTCTCTGGTGTACCTTCTGTTGGTGATCATCTCAGGGACAGCAGTAGCCATTTGGTTCCCTGAATACCGACTGTGGTCTCCGAGATGTCTCACACCTCCACAAGTGAGTAAGCCAACTGGATAATTACATCGCCTGGTGTCAGGACACCCTGGGCAGTGGTGTGAGACACTATTCCTGGGCCAGCGACAATGGCATCCCCCAGGTGCTTGTCAGAAGCCCAAGCTCCTGCTGCCTGCTTCCCCAGGATTGCAGATATGGATGCTCAGAGCCACTCCGGAGGTCTGATGCCCCAGAGCCAGAGGCCCTCCTGCATAACAGACCCACGGTCCCATAGCACTTTGGATTATTTTCACATGGCCCATTTTTTAAAGTTTCAACTGTGTTTCACTTAAAAAGAAAAAATTACTTCTGGGAGGAGCAGGCACAAAGCAGAATGGCAGGATGGCGGCCACAGAAGTCCTTCATGGCAGACGTCTAACTCATTAATAACTCCAGTGAGTATCAGGATGACTGGACGAAACCAATGAAGGTTTATTGGTTTGTTTAATTTTTTTCTTTCATTTGTGAAATACTCCTACCAAAATATTGTTAATGCTATTTCTTCCAGCTTCCAAATTTCAAACATACAGAGCAGAAAGAATTGTACAAGGAAACTCAAATAATTTCTTAGATTCAATAATCTTTTATGTACTCTATGCATGTAGTAATTTTTTTAAATCTTTGACATTTTCTTCCCTTTATCTGTGCAGGTTTCTTGGCATTTCATTCTCCAGAGTAAGGACAATCTGCACTTAACTATAACATCAATCTCATCTAGAAATTAAACAGTTTATTTCTAAATATCATAACAAATTTGTCAATCTTATTAAAATTTTCCTACCCAAAAGGTTGTTTTTAATGTGGTAAAAAGTAGCAACATTTTACACTTAGAAATGGTCTAAACTTTATTTTTTTTCCAATTTATTTGTTTTTATGTATTTGGTACAGATCAGACTCATAATGATCCTCCTGTTTTCAGCCTCCCCAGAACTGAGATTACGGGCGTGTACCACCACACTTGGTCTCAGTGGACAGTTCAGCATACCCAGGGGCAAGGCTGGTGCAGCATGTGGTGCTGGGAATTGATTCCCTGGTCTCTCTGCTTGCATAAACAGGCTTTTAGTCTACTGAGCTATCTCACCACTCTAAACTTTAAATCTGGTTACCATGGTAAGTTCTCATCCACAGAACATAATGTCATGTTTTTCTCAACTCTTACTATCTTGCCAAATTTGAACTTGAGTACACTAGAATCTTGGCAATCACAAAACTTTCACAAGACTGTGACAGTGGCTAGGCAAATTTGCAGTTTGTAATTAGAAGTGTCCAAAGTGGTATGAAGAAGAGCTACAAGTCCACTTAGAAACGAGGCTGATTTAGATTTGGACAGATCCGGAAGCTTTCCTAATACAGTGACACTGAAGTTGATCCCTTTAGGATAGTGGAAGGAGGAGCCCAGAATCGGAAGAGTGCTTCATCAAGGTCCCAGAAGAAAGCTGTGAGTGTGGGAGGTGGGGAGGGGCAGGGGATCCTTGAGATGAAAAGAACCAGATCCCTCAGTAGCCTATTCATGAGGCATGCCAAGAGTTTGGCCCAAAACCTGTACAATAGGAAGCCACCAATGGGCTTTTCTATTTTCTTTCTATTTCTTTCTTTCTTTCTTTTTTTCTTTCTTTCTTTCTTTCTTTTTCTTCCTTCCTTTCTCTCTCTCTCTCTGTCTCTCTCTCTCTCTCTCTCTCTCTCTCTCTCTCTTTTGTTTAGCAGAGAGGTATGACCTAGTTTCTAATATGTGTTTATTAGGTATAAAATTTTTAAAAATATAAACATTTACTTAGAAACCTTTCAATAGCTCACAGGTATCAGCAAACAATGTTCAATTTCAAGTAATGGGTCCCACTTGATTTGATTGATTTTATGAAGACCATGGTGCCTGCTTAAGGGAAGGGCAGGAGTCAGGTGCCAGGTGTGGAGTTGAGACTCTGGTGACCACCTGAGTGATTGAGCTGTGTGAAGACATCCTGGTGATGCCTTGCGTGGCTATACAGGAGCTTGCAGCTGGACTCTATGTAAAAGATAAAAGAAAGGCAGAAAAAAGGATGCGTTTTGTCATGAGGAACCTGGTAAATGCTGGTGCCGGGCACTCTGAGCAGAGTGGAGCTCAGACTGTCCTCAGAGTGCCAGGTATTTGTTGAAGTCCTCCAGCACTCTTCCTCCCACCACTTCAGATACAGCTATCCCACTTCCTAAGATGTCTGCAACCAAAACTACAGCAATCCTGACCCACCTCGGAAAGAAACAGGCCTAGATTTATACCAGTTGTGGTGAGAAGTCTGTTGAACTTTGTCCATGTTTTTCCCAGCTCACTAGGTCCAGGAACATACTCTGTGGTCAGAAAAAAACACAGGGATCACACTAATGGGCCTTTGTCACAGGACATCAGACCGCAGCACCAGACCATCCCAACTGGGCTACGCCCTACACTTTTCAGGGCTGCTGCCATGGAGCCCTTCAAACCTCAACTTGGAGAATAAAAAGCAAAAGGTTATTTTTTAAAATATTTGAAAAATAGTAGAAACAGTTGAAAGGCCAACACTTGGCAATCAGGACGGGAGAGGTTATGATGCCTCACAGTACAGATGTTGGTGTATTCTTTCTGGAACGGATTCTGCCATACCGAATGTTGGCTGGGTACGAAATAGTGTGGTGATGCAGTGGAAGGTCTCTGCCCTGCCCAGAGGACTTCCAGGTGGGAGGCTTGGGACAGAGGTGATCCAGCTGGTAGGCCTGGCTTCCCACAGGAGCCACACAGGGTAGGGACCCAGGAGCAGGCAGAGGCAGCTGGACCCAAGGATGGAGCTAGTCCAAGAGCTCTGTCTTAGAACACAGCTTTCTTTTATGCCAACAGAGTTCAGCTGAGGCTTGGGTTACTCCCCTCCAGGCTGGCCAGTTCTGGAGGTCACCATGTGGCTCCTGGTGTCACCCAGGAGACCCAACTGTTGAGACCAGGCAAAAGAGCAAGGTTCAAGTTTGCAAGTAAGAGATATCTACCAAGTAACAAGAGAGATTTATTACACAGGAGAGCAGAGGACTACAGTTGTAAAGGACAAAAGTCCTTTGCACTGGGCAGTTAGTGGGTATGGAAATTCTCATGACATCTATAAAACTTCAAAGTTGGTAAGAGGATTTTGGATATATTTGGTCTTCCAAATTCTCTGTATTTGTGACTCCCCTAACACTATTTTAAAAAAAATTAAAATCACTTATTTGGTACAGGGTCTCCCTGAGCAGCTTGGACTTTTAGTGCTCCTTTTGTCTCAGCCTCCTCAGTGCTGGGATTATAGGTGTGAACCGTTACACCCAGATTCAGCGGTCAGCACAGTGTGCCTCAGGGTCAGGAGTTGGCACAGCTTGGTTCTGGGAATCCAACCTCAGTCCTTGTGCTTGCCAGGCAGGTGTTTAGACCACTGAGCTATCTCCCCAGCTTCCCTAATGTTCTAATTTAACAAGAGGTGGCATAAGAATTCCATTAACTTGAGAGCACTTTTTATTTCTTGAGACAGGATGTTGCTGTATAGTTCAAGCTGTCCTTGAACACACTATGCAGCCCAGGCTGGCCTTGAACTTGCAGCACTCTCCTTGCCGGTTTCCTGAGTACTGGGAGTATAGGGACGCACCACTGTGCCCACTCCATTAATGGATTTTTGAAATGCATTTGGTTTTGTCTCTTATTATTTAGACTTTTTTGCATATTTATTTACCCAAACAGGCACTGAGGAGGATCATTCCCAAAATATCAGGCCCTGATCTCTGGTAGTCTAGGGCTTACATGAGATAAACAAGCAGGAAGTACAGAGGCAATGGCTTGTCAGTTGGGGGATGTCTTATACAGTGTGCATTATGGTCACCAGTGATTTCTGGGATCTGGAATAGGAACTGTTATCTGGACAACTAACAAACTGAATGAAGTATCCTGGCTAGGGTACTTTCTGTTACACTACTTCAGAAAGTCGCAAGAATGATAGGGTAAGAGTGTATGAAGTAGGGGCTGGGGATGTAGCTCAGTGGCACAAGCGCCTGCTTGGCAAGTGCTAGATCCTGAGTTCAATTCTCAGTACTGAATGGAAGAAGAAGAAAAAAGACAGTGTGAAGTGAGGGGGTACTCTAAGAAGGATTAACGTCAATCTGTCTCTTATGACAATAAACTTAAATTTAAAAGTT
The DNA here is from genome assembly GCA_004027025.1 of Myocastor coypus. Taxonomy (NCBI): domain Eukaryota; kingdom Metazoa; phylum Chordata; class Mammalia; order Rodentia; family Myocastoridae; genus Myocastor; species Myocastor coypus. The sequence continues at coordinate 6,511 of PVJA010000505.1, forward strand.
CATCATGTATTTTGAGCACCTCTTGTATACCCAACAGACAGGCAAACACAACGGTATATTTTAAAAGCCAGATATATTTTAATAGATCAATCAAATAATAAGTACATTATGTAGGCAAGGCATATCTGAAAAGTTTAGGAAGACTAGAAAGAATTGCTCTTTTCTTTCTAACACAGGAGAGAAAAACAGAATATTAAAATTATCTTCTCAGGTGAAACCTTCTGTCAGCGGAAGTGATTAGCACTGGCTTCTGTGCTCCCTTGTCCAAGGCAGTCTTAACTCTCCCCGTCTTCTGAGAGGCTACGTACAAGCGGTACATCATGGCAATGGCCAGAGCTGAGATGGCTGGGATAACTCAGGTGGTCTACCAACTGGAATTAGATTCAACAGTAGTAATAAGACTTTCTGAAGGCTTGGCTAACTTTGATCTGTCATCAGGATGGACCTCACCAATGATGTAAGTTTTAGACAGTTCTTTAGCATCGGTAGAATGACCGACATCTTTAAAATTCTCTGTAGCATCAGTCGCAGCTTGTTCTCTTAAGACTTCCTCTCTGCCAGGATGCTCTTGGTCAAATCGTACACCTTGTGGTACAGGATCAACCAGGTGCTTCTGAATCTCTTCCAAGGCATAGTACTTTACAGCCTGGTCCTCCTTCCCAGCCATTTCAGTAAGCAACAAGCCACCTCAAGTCCAGAACACAACCACACTGGGTACACCACCGTTTATGTCTCAGCCACCTCCAATCGGGACATTCCCTGTGCTTCCTGGCTGGGTGTCCAGGCCTGGGCAGAGGCACAAAGAGCAAGACTTTTTCTTCTAACAAAATCCCTGTGGGAATGGCTATAAATCTGTAGTAATGCCAGCTATATTTCCACCACTCTGCATAGCAGGAACACTAGCAGGTCTTGGAGAAGGCTGTATCACACCTAAAGCCTAACCTTGGCCAAACTCTTAAATTCCCAAGATGAATTACAAGCTTAAGTAAAAGCTGTGAGTGCTTAATGGCATCAAAACTTTCCATTACAAATACTATTTTTATTCTTTAATTTGAAAAAAAAAAAAGTGCCTTGAGGAGTCTTTGAATTTCCAAGACTTGTAGATCAAAGATTTCTTCAGCTGTCTGAACTGTAAGAATGTTGAAAAACAAAAACAAATCCTTTTCCTGCTATAAAATCTCTGCCATGTTTGTCTTCTTATAACTCAAAACGGCTGAACTGAGAAATGAGATTGCTGAGTTTTGCTCAAAATCTAAAAATTCATTCAAAATGAAGTAATGGATAATTGCAAAAGTATCCTCTATTCTGACCCTAAGAATCAATTTTATTGAATTTTCAATTGATGATCCAGAAAACTGTTAAGTAGTGCTAGGAAAAGAATAAAAATGATTATAGCTAAGGATGCCAACATGCTTAAATTTATTAAAATGATTCAAGCCTAAATTATAATATTTCTGGGCTTGGTGATGGTGCCTGGTGTAACTTCTCCGATTCCGTACTAGCCCACAGCTACATGCACATTCTTCTTGTAACATGACCTGCAAAACAACAAACTGCTTGCTTTCAAAGCTTTTGCAGAAAAAAATTACACCATCAAAAGCAACAGTTCCCACTGTGGCAGTCATCATTTTGCTAACGTTTCAGTAAAGCAAGGCTTGACAAACATTCAGTGTACAACAAACTCCTTTAAGGAGGGAGAGCTTTAGCTCAGGGGTCATCTGGCCTCATAACTGATCACCTGGACACCAGAGCTCTAGCACTTCTAAACTAAGTCTGCTGTCTCTGGAGAGATAGTGCTTATGCCCCTGCTCATGCCAGCACAGACGGCTGACAGGGCCTATAGCGAACATTCCTGTAGTGGGGCAACACTTGGTACCCGACATGCTTTCGGATGGTAGACTGAAGCACTTTGCATGTAGAAGCCATGTATTTGTTTCCAATATCCTCATTTAAAATTGGCTAAAATTTAAAGTTTGTTAAAATTTATAAAATTACCCAACGAAAACTGGGAGCCTGAAAAAATTGTAATATACAAAAATAAAAGTAAAAAGATCCACCATTTGCACTGACTTTGTATGAACTCACATTTTGCTTTTGCTTTGTGAAACAATATTTACACAATTAGTCAGGCTATACACAGAATCTCTACTTTTTACTTAAAATGAACATTTTGTCATGTCATACCAAGTTTTATACTGTGAGCCATGAGTCTATCCTGTTCTGTGATGTATGCCTTACAACCTTTATGGGGCTCAGATTGCTCTAGACTTGCTATCATAATTCTACACATCACACCTTTATACATAAAACATTTTCAATATTGCCATATTAGACAAAAGACTTCTGGTTGCAAGTAAAAGGAAATCAATTTGCTCTAGCTTAAGCAAAAAAGATGTATTGGCTTGTGTGGTGAAAAGCTAAGAGTGGACGGACTTCAGATGCCACTAGACAGGGAGGCTAAGCGACATCCTCAGGAATCCATTGCTTCTGTCTCTGGACCGGCTTCCTTTGTAGCCTACCTCCTGAGGTCCTCCTGCAGGACAGCTGCTCTCTCCCAGTAATTCCAGCTGAAGTCCCAGGATTGAGGCTTATTAGCATGACTGAGGCCAGAAACCCAGGCCTGTAGCCAGGGCCAGGGGAAGCGTAGAGGACAGGGCCTGCCTCTCACACCCAGCCAGCCATGTGTGCCCACCTGGGTGCTATTTCCTGAACCCACCTGCCTGCCCTTCCGAGGGCCACAGCTCTGGGTCTCTCTGCCTTGCTCCTCCCCTCGGGCTCACTGACCACTCACGTCCTAAGTCCCACTGGGGAGCCTGCCCTGGCTATGCTTCACCTGCTGTCACATTTCCCACCGTCTTCTTCACAGACATCATTCTCGCATTGCACTACCCATTTATGCAGTGCCTGCTTTCGTAGAAGCACAAGCGCTAACAGGGTCTGCAGCTGTCCTCCCCTCAATAAATAGGACCAAATGAGTTCATGAAAGACTTTGCCAGACCAAGAGTCTTCCAAACTATAGGGTCAGCACACCTTATGATAAGAAGTGACCAAAAGAACCCTATGATTCTTTCAAAAAAGTAATCAATGAGGCATACAGCCTACAGCAGAGAGCCAGGATGCCACACTGCTCTTAGCATGAGCCACCTTCCAAGGTAACCTGGGGAGCAGGAGCACGACAAGTTCAGGTTCACTCCTAAGTGCTGCTTCCGTGTCGGTGGACTTTAAAAATCCTGGTAGCAGATGAAACCCTTTCTGAAATGTGTCTCACACTGTCTCTTCTGAATTTTGAGACTGATGGCTCCCACTGTACTGTGATAAAGAACTCTTAGCCTGGCCTCCAAGCCCTGCTATCCACACACACTGGTTCCACCACAGCCATGTGTCCCCCCCTGGAACCCACACCTTTCCTCGGGCCCCTGGGACTGCTCTCTTCTTGTGGCTAGAAGGTCACCCTCCAAGGCCAGGCTCTCCTTCAGGCCTAAGCTGCTCTATCATCTCTGCACACCATGTTTGCTTTTGTTTTCTGGCTTAACCCCTTCTTCCCCACCCTTTCCCTTTCCACTGCTATATCCCCAAAGTCCCAACTAGGACTCGTACATCAAAGACCTTCAATGCATTTATTTCCCCTTCAACACATTTTTTTGAAAAAGATGAACACTTGTTCTTTAAGAGGAAGGTGGTAATTTACACCCTTACAGTGGCAGGAACACGCAATTCATCTCCCACTGGAGCAATTTTCTTAGAGTACAACTCAAAAGAGGGGCTCCTCAGCCGCTCACGGTGCATGCGCTGGAGGCAAGGGCGGCCCCAAGAGGACTGTGCTTTCCCATCTCCCACAGTGAGCCTGAGCAGATTCCTCTCCACTGCACTCAGGCTCAGAGGAGCTTTCTAAGCTGCTATGTTAAGTAAACACTAACCATCAGTGTATGTACTGGGGATGTTTTTGCACTTTCCTATCCTGAAAGGATATATCCTGTTGAGTTAGTGTTTTGACCTACAGAACTCTCTTTAATCTGTTTATTTTCATTAGAGATATTTAATTTTATATATTTTTAAGGGTTTAAGTTTATAAAAGTCTTGCAAAAAGGGACAATACACATAAAAAGCACCTTCAGGAAAAATATCTATGACATACATCAGATTAAATAAATCCAATCTCCCTTTACCTGAAAAGTATTGAATACAAAACAATAAACTTCACATCCAAAAAAGTCTTTAGCATCACTCAACATGGACTAATGAACTTAGGAAAAACAAATGACTGTGTTCTTAAAAGTAAATAGTACAGAATTTTCTAATTTAAAAGTAGCACCAATGAAAGAGTATGTCTTTTTAGTTTAAAGGCCCTACACACGTGATTTACCAAAATTCATGCAAACTCAATTTTGAGTGGTTGACTTTAAAATCTCTTGTGAACTACAGCAGGAAATTAAGAGAAAGTTAAAAAAAAAAAACAGTAATAGAAGCATTAAAAAGACAGACAGCAGGCGTAGTCCTGCGCCCCCAACCCTCATCCCCACACAACACTGCTGGGAGTGCTTCTGGCTCTGTGCTGCTGTGTCACCAGTCAGCAACCTCAACCACAAAGGGCGTTTTCACATCTATCTTGCCACTGTTGAGGATGGAGCAGCTGGTGAGTGGCCGGTCGTGCCCATCAGTTGCTAGGAGCTCTATGGTGTGCACCACAGTCTGGTGAGAGAAAGCAGAGAGGAATCCTCAGTTCTAACTGGTTTTGTAGTGGTCAGAATGGGCACAGACCACCCCGAAAGCCCACAGGAGTTGGGAGTTTTATCATTACAAAACCACACAAGCTAAGGATGCAGAACTCAGAAGGTTCAGATAGACATACAGATGACAGATAGATGATGGATAACAGGAAGACATTCACCCATTATCTTCTCAAAGAATATACATTTTCTCACTTTTAAAATAAAAATTTGATATTCTAAAATAATTAGCTATTTTGTAAGTATCTATCTCCAACAGAAAGCATTTTTAATTAACTGCCACAGGCCCATGTAAGACTAGCATGGAGTCAAGAGTCAGTTTTAACTCCACCTCATACCAGGTCTAGGTATTAATAAAATGGGCAAAAAAAGCAGATTAAAAATTGTCCTAAGCTGGGCGTGGTGGCTCATGCCTGTAATCCCAGCACTCAGGAGGCTGAGGCAGGAGGACTGGTGCGAGTTCAAGACCAGCCTGGGCTACAAAAGTGAGCTCAGGACCAGCCTCAACTGCATAGCGAGACCCTGTCTCAAAAAGACAAAAAAAACAAAAATTGTCCTAGTTCCAAGTTTCCCAAGCTGTTATTCTGCACATTGAATCCTATATCCCAACACCACAAGCATGGAAGGACTGCTTCACTGTGGGACAGCTTCCCAAGCCAATGTATCACTTAGGCTTTATAGGGAGGAAGGACATCACATACTGAGCAAAAGGCCCCTGGGTGGGCACTCCAAATAGTCTCCAACTCAGTTCCTAGACTTTGGCTGAGCAGAATCAAGGAGGAGGCAAAAGATGCAGAAGGACTGCCATGAATAAATAAGACTGGGTCATTCATGTTTGGACAGATGGTCAAAACAACGCCCATGAAAATGAAACAAATGAAATGTGGAAGAGGTCAAGAGAGGCAGGGCTAACCAAGATCTTGGTTAACCAAGGATAACCAAGGCTAACCAAGTCTGGGTTGGGCAGACTTCACAGTGGCCAGCTGAGAGAACTATTCTGAACAGCTGATGAGAAATGCTAGGCGGGAATAAGGGAGAGAGGGAAGGAGGACAGGAGGGGGAAGGAGAGGGAGAGGTGGAGAAAGGGAGAGAGTATGTTAGTTTTCAGAAGTACTCCTATGAGTTATGCATTGGATCCTTTGCTCTTCTTTGAGAAATAACAGCACAGATTCAAATCTCTTAGTAATTACTGGCTGCTATAGTTTGTGTTTTTGAATGTGACTTGTCTGGATTGAACCACAGTGGTTCAGGGTGCAGTATTTTATTTTTAATCATGGTAAGAAACACATGAAATCAAATTTGCTATCTTATCTACTTTAAGTGCACAGCTCAGTAGTGTTAAGCATATTTACACTATCATGGAATCTCCAGAATTTTTTCATCTTGAAAAACTGAAACTCTGTGTCCATTAACTATCAAGCCCTGACAACCACTGCTCTACTTTATGAATTTGACTACTGTAGATACATCGTGTAAGAAGACTCACAGTATTTGTCTTCTTGTGGCTGTCTTATTTCACCTAGGATAAGATCCTCAAGGCTGCTCTTTTTAAATATGTATTAGTGTCTTCCCATGTCAATATTAAATAATATTTCACTGTGTGTATATATGGAGCCCTGACTTTACTTGGTTACATTAGACAGGGCTTTCTATTTATAGCTACTAAAATAAATTACTTAATTTCTCTATGCCAAGTCTTTGGCTTCTGTCCCAGTGCCCCTAACAATTAAAATGCCATGACATCTATAATTTATTTTTGAAGAGGCCAGTCAGCATATAATAATGGACCTAACAAGCCATTTTAAAATTTAAATGAATCAACTGATTCACTGAAATCAGTTTAAATGAATGCACAAGTACTGTACAAACAAAGCTTTGAATAGAAGATATATCAAGTTACCATCCCATCAAGGACTTTCCCAAACACCACATGTCTGCCATCCAACCAGGTAGGCTTGGTCAAGGTAATGAAGAACTGGGAGCCATTGGTGTCCGGCCCCGCGTTGGCCATGCTGACCCAGCCAATGCCATAGTGCTTCAGCTTGAAGTTCTCATCAGGAAACGTCTCACCGTAAATGCTCACACCTGAGTGAGAAAACAGGAAACCAGGCTCTGATGACAGCAACTCTCAAGGGCAGCAGGCTTTCATGTAATCATTTCCTATAGCCCCACAGGACATGTGAAGGTGGCAAAAAGGGTAAAACCTGAGGAGAGGACATTAACTCCCTAAGGCAGCAGTTCTCAACCTGTGGGTCACGACCCTGGTGGGGGTTGAACAACCAAAACACAGGGGTCGCCTAAAGCCATTCTGAATCATAACTGTAGCAAAATTACAGTTTTGAAGCAGCCACCAAAATTATTTTTTGGTTTGTGTTCACTGCAACATGAGGAACTGTATTGTGGCGTCACGGCATTAGAAAGGTTGAGAACCACTGCCCTAAGCAAAGTGGGGCCCCATGGCCTGAAACAAAAGCTTTTGGTGTGGCATGAGGCAGTGGAAAACCCTGGCCTCAGAGGTCCAGATCTCAATTGAACAGGTCAGTGATTTCTCCTCAGAAAGGAAAACAGCAGCCTAGGATACTGAAAGCCAGTCATCCCCAAAGCCAGATGGAAGAGTGATGAGCCATGCTAGTGGCTCTACCTTTGTCCCACGTTCAGATACCTGTCCCAGATCACTTGGACTTTAGCACTGAACCATGGTACACCAAGCACTGAGCATATACTCTCAGCTTTTTATTCACCAACAACCCCATAGAACTAGTATTCTTGGTTCTATTTTATCCTAGAAAACAAACTTACAAAACTAAAAATCTGAATTCTGACTACCTACAGAGAGCCTAGATGTCATTAAGCACAGCAACTCCCCAGCCCAGAAAGACACAGATGGTAACAGAAACTGGGAATCCCCAGGGATTGACGTGTACAGAAGAACCAAGAGGACATGTGTGGTGTGAGCGTAGCAAGGCAGCAGGTCAGCAGAAGCCCCTTCTCAAAGGAACTGCGGACCGAAAGAAACACCTGTCTAGTCTCTAACACCTGTAGGGCCTGTCCTGCTCACTGCCCCTTCGGCCAGGTGTTTTATCCCTCTATTGTTGCCAGCTTCAATATTCTGGCTCAGTTATAAGGACCAGAAGTGGCCATCAGAGTGAAGCAACACAGAACTGATTGGTCCAGGACAAAGCAGGTAGTCTGGCAGGAACTCTTCCCAGAATGCTCCAAGCTAAATAGAAATTTCCTTTCTACTCAGAGAACTGTAGCCCAAGGCTCAAATAAACACTAGGCAGCAAAGGTAGACAGAATAAAAACAGAGAGCAGGCAGGGTTCCTGTCAGCCTGTGTGGCAGGAAGGAGGAAACCAGCACTGGGAGGACAATGCTAGAGCAGCAGGATTTCGCTGGGAGAGCTGGCGCAGTGGCAGCTAGGTTTCCTCTGTGAGTGTCTCAGCAAAGCATGTGACCCCAAAGAGCCCAAACACATTTCTCTCTTCTCTCCTCTACACTCTCCCATCATAGAGCAAAAGCAACAAGCAATTTTCCCACAGTGTCTGGCAAACCAAAGAGCTGAACGGTAGCTACTTCTGCTGTACATAAATAAACATTGCAGTAAACAGAAAAGGTGAAATGATGTCTGGAATGGCCTGTTTCTGCAAGAAACTTCCCACCAAATGCTTCCTGCATTTAAATCCTAAGTGTGAGTTACACTTAAAATTTCCTGAGGCCGCACATGCAGTGTGCTTGGGAAAAGAACTCTCCTGTGTTTCCACAGGAAGGGAGTCCATGGAGCTGGAAAACATAAGCAAAAGGGGCCTCAAACTCTAGGAATTTAAGAGTGTTTGTCCTTTATTGAATTTTAACTTTATTTCAAAGACAGTATATACTGATTATTCAGCTCTCACTTAAATTTATTAGCAGAAAAGGTGACAGTGCCAGGTGTGCTGGCACCTGCCTATTATCCCAGTCATTGTAGAGGCTGAGGCAGGAGGTTCACAAGTTTGCAATCAGCCAGAGCAACTCATTGAGACACTGTCTCAAAATAAAATTTCGTAAGGGCTGGGGATATAGCTTAGTGGTAGAACGCTTGCCTGCTGTGTGTAAGGCCCTAGGTTCAATGCCTAGCACCAAAAAAAAAAAAAAAAAGGGCAACAACAAAATGAAAACCTTCTAGAAGGAAGGGTGACTCTAAGCTTTTTATCTCATCTTTCCTGCAGCAGACACTGTTCAACACTGCTATCTCCTAGTGCTCTAGCATTTTTATTATTATTATTTTTTATAGCCAGCTCAGCCTGCCCTGGGGCTGGGGCTGGCACAGCATGTGGTGCCAGGGATGGAACTGTGATCCCTGTGGTTGCCTAAACTTGCATAAGCAAGCGCTTTAGATTGCTGAACCATCTCGGGGGCCCTCTAGCATTTTTAATAACTATAAAATAGCCGGGTGTGGTGGCGCAGGCCTGTAATCCCAGCACTTGGGAGGCTGAGGCAGGAGGATCGGTGCGAGTTCGAGACCAGCATGGGCTACAAAAGTGAGCTCAAGGCCAGCCTCAACTGCATAGCGAGACCCTGTCTCAAAAAGACAAAAAAAAAATAAAAATAAAAATAAAAAATAAAAAAAAAATAAAATAGTCTCTGCTGTGGGAAGGTGATGAAGGCCAAACCACTCCTGTTTACCATTAGGAGTCTCACTCATTCCCATCTGCTAGGATTCTGGGAGATGAGGCCCTTAAAACTATGTTTCTTAAAGAATCAGAGTGGTGCTTATAGGTTTTTCCTTAAGTCTGGAACTTCAGTATTTTGGGAGCACCATGGCTTGGAAGTGAAGGAAAAGAAAACACAGGAGCCCTTACCACCAGTGCCATCTCCTGCAGTGAAATCCCCGCCTTGGATCACAAAATCCTTGATGACTCGATGGAAGCTGCTTCCTTTGTATCCATAGCCTTTCTGAAGAGAGAATTTCGAGTGGATACGCTAGCAGAAGTTACTCACACTCAAAGATAAACCCCAGTGTTTATCTGAAAATGAGAAAATTAAAGTATCTATAGAACTGATAAGGTCCAGCAATGGTTTACTGACAGAAACTTATCTGTAGGTGAAAACAAACTATGGAAGTAAAGTTATTAGTTTACATAAAACTAGAGTGATCTGTATTTTTTACACGATTGCTTCCCCATTTCTACAAGTATAGAGGTACTACTTGAGTAAGATTTTTCAGGAAAATAAAAGATAAGTTGTCACAGATTTGGGCTGGGGACATAGCTCAGTAGAAGAAGCACTTGCCTGGCAAACACAAGGACCTGAGTTCAATCCCCAGTTCCATACACACACAAAAAAAGATGTCACAGATTCAAGTGACATCATAATTTCATAGTTCTTTTCCTGGAATACATCTTTATATTTGACTTTTAAAAAGGACAGTTGTGTACACAATTAAAGGACACAAAACTCAGACCTCTCCTGTCGCCAGAGCAACAAAATTTTCCACAGTCTTGGGTACAACTTTTCCAAAGAGGCCAATCACAATTCTGCCCACATCTTTGTCTCCAATCTTCACATCAAAGAAGACCTGTTGGTAGTTGAGACAGAGTAAAGGTTGTAACTTGGAAAGGATAAAACACAATACAGGTCAAAATTAACATCTGTGAATCTGTGGGAAAGACTGCACCCTCAGCAAGAAAGGAATCAGTTCAAACAACCATGTGGGTGTGGTTCACTCACAAATAACTGTTCAACAAGCATTCACTGAACATCACCTATAAGCCTAGTGCTGTCCTGAGCCTAACGCTCGATACCTTCTGAACCAGGAACATCAGGAACAAGACTTGAGGAATTCAATTCCCCTTTGGCCTCTAGTCAAATGCTGCTGCTATTTCCTGTGTCCTGGCTTTGTGGATGAAGATTACATTGGCAAATGCTTATTTATTTATTTTGTGGCCAGCTCAGCCTACCCTCAGGGTGGGGCTAGTGTGACATGTGGTGCCCGAGATCAAACTGTGGTCCCAGTGCTTGCCTAAGCAAGCACCTTAGACCACTGAACTATCTATCCAGCCCCCCTGCAAATGCTCTATAACAGGTAAGTTCTAGTCTAGGCAGGAGAAAAGAAAACAGTGAGAAGAGAGGCCAACTGTCTAGGTTTATTTTTTGTCATTTCAAACACTGCCAAACTCCCAATGAGTTCCTGACAGACATTTGCTGCCAAGGGGCCTTCGAAGACAATGAAAACATAGCAACCCTTCAAAGGCCACCCTATAAGGCAGCCGCCTCAGCCTGGCCCAGTCCACACAACAGGGCAGCAAACACAGCTCCAGCCGTGGCAAAGAGCAGACACTGCATCCACAGGCCACACTCCTGCAGTCACACAAGTACTTTGTTCTTTCTCTGTCATGTCTCAGAACCAAAGAAAGAAAACAACCAGAAGTAAATGAGTCACTTTTTGCAGACTAAAGCTTGTAAAACACAGTTCCATCTGAAATGAATCCATATGCGTTTTGCTTCACAAATCACCACTACAACGATCCTCAGACAGAGGTTTGAAAAGGCCACGGAGTCAAAGGGCATTCTATTAGTGAGTTTAGATTATATGAACCAATTTACTGTTTGAATGGATAAAAAAGACATTCAAGAGATGGCTTTAAAAAATATAAGAAGGGTTGTCAAAGAAAAAAGATATCTTGCAGTTTAGAAAAATCACTAAGTAAAGACTGTCAAGCTTTCCTCTAGACAAGGGCTTCTGCCAATATGTCAGTTCGCCTGTCATGGGTGATGTGATATTTAGGGTTCTGGGTGGCATTTCACAGTTGTTACATGACCAAGGCAGCAGAATTTTTATTATTATTTATGGAGAAGAGCTTTACAGCATGCATGAACAACATACCTGCTCTCAGGAGAGAGCAACAGAGCAGGAAGGGACAGGAGGCCTCGCATGTAGCCAGGGGGCGGCTTCTCTGGGGGTCTCCCAGGCTGCCCAGGAAAGACTGCAGGCAGCAGGCCTGGGAAGACAGAGGGGCCTCCATGGGCAAGGATGGCACAGGCCCCACTTGCCTGCACTTCCTGGTGACAAAGCAGCGGCAGGAAATGGGGCCCTTGGTCACACAGGGTGGATGCTAGGAAAGCAGTTGCAGAAGCAGAGGAGAAGCAGGCCTCGGAGATGCAAGCTCTGTTACACAAAAGAGGGCAGGAACGAAGAATCTAAACAGTAGTGAGGAGAAAAAGTTTATAGCACTACGTAGTAGCAGGGGACTGGAAGGATGGGCAGCAGAGAGAGGCATTTAGCAGAGGGGGAAGGGGACTGGGAGGAAGAGGGACGAAAAGAAACACGTGTGTCTTGGTGTGCTTTCCTTCATCATTTAACACACCAATGCCACCACTTTCTGAGTGAGGGAGCAACCAGCAACTATTACCATAAAATAAGTATGAGTGAGAGAGGTTAAACAGTTGGCCAAGGAGTCCCATGGATGTGACAGTCAGAATTTCAGTGCAAGCCTATATGTCATTTAAACTGTGGCTTCCTATGCATATGGCTCTCTGGGTGCAGACAGGGAACCCTTAAAGGCAGGCAGCAGTGTCTTCTGTTCCCCACAATTCAGCGCAATGTCAGCATGAGCACAGTGGGAAAATGTTCAGTGGTTCAAAATCAAGTGACACTCAGCTGAATGCAAACCAAGAACTTAGGGATTAAACAACAAAGGGACAGCAAGCGGAAAAGAAGGAAACTAAGCAGGGAAAAAAACCATGCACCTATATACACAGGATGAATTAGACAATGGTCTTAAGAATCTCCAACAGGTTTGACACTCAGAGTAGCAACGTGTAAGACTAAAATCGTGCTTGGAATGTTTGTCATTCTGGTCTGATAGATGTGTGCTGCTTTGAATGTAATTTCAGTTATTGCTATACTCTCTCTCAAGTAAATGTTTCTTTTTAAAGAAAACAAAAAAGGGTAATGAAAGAGAAAACAAGACAAGGAAAAAAAAGCCAAAAAAAAGTGAAGCGATACTAAAGGGGGATCAGGGCACACCCCCTAGGGCAGGTGGGGCTGCATGGCAAACCCAACATCAGACTCATCTTTGAGCCTGAGACCCCTAACCATGAGGCCCAGCTCTGGAGACCACAGGACACAGAGCGCTCCAGTGCTGGGACAGGACAAGTAGCTGGGCTCTGCAGGATGGGCCACTCAGTGTCTAGGAGGGTGGCGACCGTCTGTGGGGCTCAGGGATGGTGCTTGGGGAGGGAAGCGGCAGGTCTGGTCTGGCAGATGAAGTGCACACCCCTCGGGTCCAGAGGCAGAACAGCCCACAGGTCTCTACCTGCCAACGAAATCACAAGCAGAGGAAGGATGCTGAGGGAAATGACACACTGGAACAGTGGCCAACTAATCTACTTTTCTTCACTCAGAGAAATCATTTTTTAATGTCAGTTTTCTTTGGTTAGTTGTTTCAAAATCTTCATTGAAAAGGAATCCAACACAGTGGAATCTGTAGAAGGCAACAAACCTTCAGAACTTGATAAAGGTGGTGAGAAAAACAGGAGGTATGTTAAGTGGAACACAGGAAAGGCCCTCCTTGACAGTGTCTTAGGCCTGGGCTCCTATGGCCAGCCATGTCAGCCCTTGCTGGTGGTTCTTCTGACCATTCCCAGGCCAGATCCTACTTCAGAATCACCAGGTACTGTTAGAGGTCTGCATCCACCCATCTGTGAAGACTGCTAGTGACTCGCTCTGGGGTGGGTCCTACATCAGTCTGTTTTAAAAATACTTGCCAGGTGAAACTAATCCCCAGATATGAAGAGATACACTCTAAACACTATTCATTATTAATCTAAATTTACACTTACTGTTGGCAGCATTCTGCATTTTATACTGCAACCCTATTCACTCTCTCTAACTCCACATAAACAGTAATTCCTGTTAGACCTCCAAAATCCATTTCAAGTTTTCCCCTTCCTCCCCCATCCCAAACTGCTACACCATTCAAGCCGCCCTCTGGACTCTGACAGGAAGTCCTAAATGGTCTCTCAGTGGTCTCACTCAGCACCATGTTACTTTGTCAAGAATACAGCATAGCATGTCTTAGAGCAAGATCTCAAGTTATAGTTACATCCCCCTCAGCGCCCCGCCCTAACCGTGGTCTCTACGATCCTGAAATCTCGCTGCTGCCCATTGGTACCTCACCCAGGGCCACTATCACCCGGCCCACAGTGACACCAGCTCACTGCGACTTGAGCCCGCAGGACTTGCGCATGTGGCTCTGTTTGCGAACGCTTCTGCCAGGCTTGGCTTTTCCCTCTACCATCAGGTGTTTCAAAACATCACCTGTGTCACGTTCACTTCCTTCAGCATCTCATTCGTTACTTTCGCATGTATGGTAGCTGCAGATGAAACGCCTCCATCCAGCTCTGCGGCCTCGCACAAACTTTCCCAAAGCTAGCATGCCTGAAGATCCAGGGCTACTAAGCAGAGCCCGCGCTGGTCAGGGCTGAGTCTATCCGCTGAGACCGCGCAAGGCAGTGCTTCCGGCTCCCCAGGCCACGTCTGCAACTGGCCGAGACCCATCTCCAGCCTGCCGCGGTCCCCTGCTGCTCGGGCGCCCGAGACAGACCTGCGCGCAGGGCTCAGGCAAGGTGTCCCCCTCCTTGGCGTACTCCGAGCAACCTGCGTCCTTCGCCCTATTCCGGACGCTGAGGCCTGGGGGCGTCCAGCAGGACCCCCGTTGGGCAAGGCGCCCTCTGCGCACTCTAGGATCTTCCAACACCGGCAAAATCAGCTCCAAAGAGAACCGAGGCGGCCCAGTCCCAAGCTGGCGGGACCGAGAGCAGCTCGGGTTTACCCCTCAAACTGTCCCCCAGCCAGCGCCAGCCTGACGGAGCCAGCGCCACCCTAAGCTAAACCGGACCCGACCGAGCCCGCACCACCTCACCCCGGTTCGAACCCGCACAGCAGAACGCGCCTTTCCTCTCCTCTCTTGCCCAGGAAGGCTCGGCCCCAGCGGAGGCGGCTGGACGCAGCGCCCAGCGATCTTCCGACCTACCCTGCCCCATCGCCCTTCCTGCTCCGTCCCCAAATCAAGACGGCGCAGAGGAAGTACCGGGAAAAGGGGGACGCCGGCTCCGGAACCCCGGGCGCTCACGTCGGCGCGCGATCCCGGGAGACCGGGTCCGCAGCGGCCCAGCGCCCCAGTGCCCCGAGCCTCCGAGAGCCCGGCCCCGGCAGCCCTCCCCGCGCCCCGGGACTCCGGGCCCAAAGGGAAGGCGCCGCCCCCCGCGGTCACCTTGGCGGTCACCAGAGGGCCTCGCTTGCGCACGCCCAAGGTCCCTGAGGTGGGCTCGAGCGCACCAAGCCCCAGGCAAAGCGCGAGTGGGATGAGCCGGGTTCCCGGGCCCATGGTCGGCGGCGCAGCAGCTCGGGCCTCGACTCCTCAGCAGGCTGGCCGGCGGACGGACGAGGCGGGGGGCGCGGGGGGGGGGGGAGCACTGCGGACTGCGCCTGCGCGCTGGGAGCGCAGGGCGGGGCGGGCCGAGGCCGGAGCCCCTCCCAGAAGGCCGGAGAGATGGGCTCAGGGCCGCGGGGTCGTCGAGGGGCGCCGGCCTGAGCCCCGCTGCTGGGCTCTGCGCGGAGGTGTGGAGTCCCCGGTATCCGGGCCCTCGGGCCGCCGCCTCCGGATCCGGGAGCGCTGAGCTTCGAGCACAGCGTCCGCGCCGAGGGGAACGCAGAGTTACGGGGCTCTATGCCCGGGAAAAATTTTTCACTCATTTACGCATTTATTGGGGGTGATTCTGTGATCTCAGACACCCCCACGGAGGGATACTCCAAGAGCTTTCTGGGCCTCTTTCCTTATCAGAAGTGGGGCAGACTTACTTATCCCAGGCCAGCGCCGTGGCCGAACAGAACTCTCCAGTAAAACCAAAGTTAGTCAGGCCGAATTTTTGCACACACAAGTGTAAAATGAGATTTATGCAAACCTAAGAATTACTCTTAGGAAGAGTCTTTGGGGACTTGGAAAAGCCCCTGTTATAATTTAAACTCCCGGCCGGGTGTGGTGGCGCACGCTTGTAATCCCAGCACTTGGGAGGTTGAGCCAGGAGATCAAAGTGAGTTCGAGACCAGCCTGGGCTACAAAAGTGAGCTCAAGGCCAGGCTGAACTGCACAGCGAGACCCTGTCTTAAAAAGACAAACAACAACAACAACAAAAACATTAAACTCCAAATCTCAAGCTGCAATGCCACATAGGAACTCTGATCCCAACTGTAGATGTAAATGCACAAAGATTTTTTAAATGGAAAATGATGCACCAAAATATTTACAGTAACCATAGTTCTCAAATTAGGAATTTTTGTCTTCTTTGTAATTTTGTTCTATAAGATACTCTACAATGAGCAAGTAAATACTTTATAACCTAGGGAAAACTCTTAAAATTCACTGCCTTTTGAATTAGTAATCAAAAGAACTTTTATACTTCACAATAATATTTCTAGATTTTTTATAATTAAGAATATTCTCCTGGCTTTTTTAAACAAAATTGTTACTATGATTTTCAAGTCAATTGAAATTCCCTTTGAGAAGTGATAAAGTCCTGTATGTATACCTAAAACGACAGTGAGACCATTTAGCATAGAAGGAGTAACTGCTGCTCTTCAGGGCTGGGATGAATACTTGGCAACTACTTTTATGATTGGTCTAGTGAGGCATCCCGGCTTCCCCCACCCCACTCCTAATAGGAATAGAGGCTGAGTACTCTCTCGAAGTGGCTTTGTGTACTTACTGTGCTCATTCCTCTAATTGCCATTCTAAAGGCAGCACTGGAGCAGGAGTCATGCCTGTTCCTATTTTTTAAAATTACCCATATCTAGTACATTGCCTTGAATATAGTGGTAACTGTTAATAAATATACGTTGAATGACTTAATGTGTATAAATACTTATACCACAACCGTCTTATGCAAGGCAAAGAAATGAAGTATTCACCATCTCTCACAAATGTTACTCCTTCCAGTTACTAATACTTTTCTTGTCAAATTACCTGCAATCCTGACTTTTTATATAATGACTTGATTTTGTTTTATATGAATGGAATCTTACTGTACTCTTTCCTTAAATTATTTGTAAAATTTTATTTGTGTGTTTCGCATGCATTATTTTAGTGCATAGCACAAGCTGGTGCAAATTTTTTTTTTCTCCATATAGATATCCTCTTGTCCTCCCTTTATTCACTGCTCTTCCTTATTTACTCTGGAGACTGGTAGAGCAGACATACCCTGATGCATAGCAGAGTTCTGTGGGTAGACACTTTCTTCTGCCTCACTGACCTATTTGTCTATTTTGTATCAATGCTACAGTCTTAATTAGACTACCTTTATAGTAAACCTCATGTTCACCATACCATGTACCCTTAACTTTGGTCAGTAAATTCTTGGCTGTGCTTGACCTTTTCCATGCCACACTGGGATGTTGATTGGGATCACATGAACTCTTTGGATCATTTGCAAGGAGTTGGCAAATTTACAATATTGAATCTTCAATTCTTGAGCATAGTGTACTTAGATCTTCTTTAATTTCTGTCAGTAAGATCTTATAACCCCGAGATATCATGCATATTTTATTAGATTGATTTCCAAATGTTTGCCTTTTATGCCACTGTCAAATTACATTTTTAAAAATATTTATTTTTCTGTTTGTTATATTAAAATAAAATAAAGTTTCTATATTAACATATGTGCCAAACTTATTAACTTACTTATTCTAATAATTTATCTATGAATTATGTAAATTTTCCACATAGACAATTATACCATCTATGAACAATGACAATTTTATTTCTTTCAAATCTTTATTTTTATTTCTTTTTCTTAACTTATTTCACTGTCTAGGATTTAAAACACAAAAAAGAAGTGGCTGCAGTGGAGTCCTTGTGTTTTGGGCTTGCAAAGGCCAGCAGAAGCACCAGAATGACACCCAAGATTTGGAGCTAGATATTTGCATTGATGGACACTAATTAGGATTATTCCTGGAATATCAGGCCCCAATATCTGGTGCTCTAGGTATTATACTGGATAAGCAAGCAGGAAGAATGGCTTGTCAGCTGGGCATTGGTTTATACAATTTGTATCATAGCAACCAGCTGTGCATCACAGTTACCAATGGTTTCTAAGAGACAGGAGCAACTAGAAGTAGAGTGGGAGCCATTAACTGAGCAACTAAGAAACTAAAATATACTGGCTGAGGCCAGGGGGCATTTTCTGTTACAGGTCGAATTGACTCCCCCCAGACGCATCAACATCTCATATCACAGTGCGTGAGCCTAATGAGAAACAATCTTTATAGATGCAGTCAAATTAGATGAAGTCCCATGGAGTAGGGCGGTCCTTCTCTTATCAGTTGGTGTCCTCTTAAAAGAGATGAGCCAAAGACACACAAAGAACTTATGGGAAGATGGAGACGGAGACTGGAGAACTGGGGCTGCAGGCGAGAGATCCTTAAGACTGCTGGCAGCCACTAGGAGAAAGGAGACACACGAAGGCTCTGGTCCAAAACCCTCAGGGAAGCCTCGTGATGTGACACTACTAAATGTGGGAGCTGTGGCTGCTCATTTCTGTTGCATTAAGTGTCCCAATTCAGAGTACTTTGTTAGGGGAGACCTAGCAAACTCATATACTTCCCCTTGTTCCAGATCTAGAGAGGTTTATCCATGCATCTATTGAAATAATCACACAATCTTTATTCTGTTAGTGTGTTTAACTTTCAAATCTTAGCCCAACCTTGCATTCTGGAATACACTCTGCTTGCACAGGTCTTTTTCCTTATTTGTAAATGGGGTTTGCTAGAAGGTTTTGTTGTTTTCAAATTAAGGCACACCAAAAAGGGGGAGAGATTTTTCCTGGAGTTCAGGAATGTACAGTAGAGTGCAGCTTCCTCATTCAGACCAACCTGACCCTCCACATTCCATTTTGGTGCAAGCGGGTTAAGTCTGCTGGCTTTATGTTTTGGACATTTTTATATAAACTGATGAATACAACTAGGGTGAAATTTTTCTTTGGAATTTTCTGTCACTGTTTCCATCAGACTCTGGCCCCATATACGAGCTGACAAATGGGAGCCTTATTGTGGTTTGAAAGTATCTGGACGACTGCAGCTTCTTACTGGAGTGTTTGTTAGAGGACTCACAAGCTTGCAGTTCTCTTTATCGTGAAATTCTAGGTACTATATTTAGCTTCTTATGTAGTTGAAGGAATGATCAAGCTTTGTATTCTGCCAATTTTTACATCTATTTCATTTACATTTTAAAATGTATTTGTGTAAAATTATATAAAATATTTTTTAGTACTTTATAGGTAGCTACGCTTATGGTAATGTCTCCTTTTTCATTCCTCACACTGACTATTTGTGTCTTGTTCTCCTTGAATAGCTCCACTATGGAAGCTGGCAAATGCAGTATATTCAGCATTTATATTCTCAACTTTGTAATGTTCTTTCTTCTTGGCATTTACTGTTGGATTTCTGTCTCCTTGAGGTAGACTCTAAAGTCATCTATTTATTTTTATATTGCCTTTTTTAAATTTTTTTTAAATTTTATTCTTGTTTCAGAACCTTTGTTTGTTTATTCACTCATTTTTATGGCTGGCTCAGCCCGCCCTGAGGACAGGGCTGGCGCAGCATGTGGTGCCAGGGATCGAACCGCGGTCCCTGCAGCCGCCTAAGCTTTCCCAAGCAGGGGCTTTAGACCACTGAGCCATCCCGCCAGGCCCCTATATTGCCTTTTATATGACTCTATATACAATTAACATGTATCTCCCTTAATAAGCTTTAACTGTTTCCTACAAGTATTTTCATTATTTTTAAAATTTTTTTAAATTTTATTCATTTTTTTTTTCTTGTTTCAGAACCTTTGTTTATTCATTCATTTTTACGGCCAGCTCAGCCGGCCCTAAGGGCAGGGCTGGCACAGCATGTGATGCCGGGGATTGAACCTCGGTCCCTGAAGCCGCCCAAGCTTTCCCAAGCAGGCACTTTAGACCACTGAGCCATCCCACCGGGCCCCAGTATTTTCATTATTATAATTAAAACTATTTTCCATTTTACATGTTTTGACCATGTGTTACACTGATATATAGTACCTTATTTCTAAAACAGGCCTTAAAAAACATTTTTAGTAATTTCTAGTTTAGTTGCATCATGGTCAGGGAACATATTACTTTATTCTTTCATGTTGTTCTTGTTTGGTTTGATATTGTATGTCCACATCCAGTACAGCCAGGTTATCAGCTCTGCATTCATAACTCTATGATGGATGTTTTTGCCTACTTGTTATAACAGTTGCTACTAGTTAAATATTTCTCATTGTCAGTGTAGTTCATCTACTTATCCTTGTGGACTATACATTTCTCTTTATATATTGTGAGATCACATGAGTGCAAATGAATCTAGAATTATCTTTTTTTATAATGGAAAAATACTATCCACTGCTTTATTTTTCCAAGCGAGCAATGAGCTATTTAAAAATTAGAATTATCTTTTAAAATTAAATATTTGTCATTGTGTGATGTCACTCTTTACTTCTAGGAAGCTTTTTTTAACTTAAAGTGTGACATTAATGCAACACACCATCTTGTTTTTGGTTATGAAATAGATGATTTAATTTTTTTATAATTCTACTTTTACTCTTTCATTTTCTATTTTAATTATCTTTCCAAAGAGCATAAATTGGCTTTGTTCTATAGGGGTTTTGTTTTTATTAGTCATGTTTATGATACATAACAATTACATTCATCTTGAGGAATTTTATATATATATATATATGTATATATATACATATATATACACACAATTATTATATATAATTTATAATATCTTAAAGGCATTCTTATTGTGTCTTGTTTTGTTTTACAGTGCCAAGGATTAAATCCAGAGCTTTACATTTTTGAGGCAAGCACTTCACCACTGAGCCCTGGTCCCAGCCCATAAACAGATTTTTAAATTAGGCTGGATGATCTTGATCTTAAATAAGATAACCTGTTTGCATTTAACATTGATTTATATGTTTGGATTTGCATTCAATGTTTTAACAGTTTTATTCCATTTGATGGTCCCCTTTCAGTCTTTTTTTGCTTATTCTGATTTAACGGTATTCTGATTTTAATACTCCATGCTGTTTCTACCATATTCATAGTTGTACACGTTTTACTGCTGTTCATTAATTATTCATGGCCTGTGTTCCTGATTCTTACAAGCCTAATTTTACCTGTTACTTTTAGTCTTTTGGGGGGGGTAATACAAGAACCTCAGAATATTTTTACCTCCACTTACCCTCACTGAAATTTTATTCAGTTATTTTCATGTGTATTATTTTACCACCATAACACATAATCATTGTTGTCCCATAAGGTCATATACCTTTAGATATATCCACATATTTACACTAACACTACTTTTCATTACTTCCTGCATTTCTGCCTAAAACTTCCCTGTGGTATTTCCCTAAGTGCTAGGCTGCTAATAAGAGACTTTTGTTTGTCAAAAAAATGCCTTTACTTGATCAGCAATCTCTAATCTTATACATTTGGTACAGGGTCTCACTATGCAACTCAGACTCATAGTGATTCTATTGTTTCAGCCTCCCCAGCGCTGGGATTCAGGCACACTCTACCATACCCCATCTCGGTAGGTGGCTCTGTGTACCCAGGGCAGGGCCAGCACAGCATGTAGTCCTCGGCATCAAATCTGGGTCCTTGTGCTTGCCTAGGCAGGCACTTAGAATGCTGAGCTATCTGCATGACTCCCTTGTCTGGCATTCTTGTAGGATATTTTTGCCTGCTATAAAATTATTTTCTTTCAACTTCTATCTTCTATTATTTTGTTAAGACATATGCTATTAGCCTAATTGACATTCCTTTGAGGAAGATGCTAGGAATATAGTCTTATAGGCTGGGGCAAGTGCTGGCATTCCCCACCGCATTTTGCCCAGCCCATCTTTTTGATCTGAATGATTTTCAATATTTTTGCCACTGTATGTTTAAGGCAGTTTAATTAGAATTTGCCTAACTATAGATTTCTTTTATTTTGCTTGGGATTTGTAGGCTTCATTATTCTTTGGCTTAGTATCTTTTTCCAATTTTGGAAGATTCTGTCATTAACTCTTCCTAAGTGAGTAGTAACCAACCTACCTCACTACTCTGCAGGAATTTCTTTCATTTCTGTATATTCCTGGGTAGTCTCTTACATATAACAAGCATTTGAAGTGATATAGTGTAAAATTACATAATTAAAATCTTAGATAAAATAGAAAAATATGAAACAATGAGTCTTGTAGTCTATTTATGAATTATAAAAAGATTACCTAATCTGTAGCCAGTTATCTTTTGTGATATCAAACAATGACAGTACTTTTGCTTACTTTTTAGTACTGGGAATTGAACTCATGACCTTACGCTTGCCAGGCAGGCACTGTGCCACTGAGCTATATCCCTAACCCAGTAGTAATTTTCATTGTTCACTTCTTGTTATAGTTTTGATTTATTATGAAAACCATGCTGGTATTTCATTTAATAATCATTTTTGAGTGCCAAAAAGCACAGTTTCATTAGCCTTTTTCCTCCTACCACTCAGAAGCAGGTTTTAGATTTCTGCTATTTATACTATAAATGGGCTTCTCAAAACTACATTTTAGCACCTTTTAAAATCTTTTGTTTTTGCCCACTGCATTTTTTTCTCGTTTATGCAAACATCTTAGTTAACTCAAGAGTAACTTTATTTCAAATATCAAACAGACACAAATGTGTTTGTTAAGTTAAATTTGCTCATAGCATATAAATACCTGAGGCCTTTAAAAAAGAACTAGCTGTGCGATTTTGCCTGGGAAATTTCTTTCAGGTTTTAAAAGGAGGGAAGCATGCCTTCACCTCAGGTCATCAGGCAGCAGTCAAGTCAGCTGGCCAGGTTCAGGATGACATTTTGAGGGCTCCCCTGCTGTCCTTTTCTTTCCTTTGTACTTTATCATAGCACATTTTTCCTAGAGCTTGTTGTTGGCCCAAATGCTCTTCTCTTCATGAGAGCCCTATCAATCTTTCAGTAGCAAGCTCTTCAAGAGATTAAAAAAGAATCTTGCTTTTATTTGCCAGCTTGGACAAAGTGGACCACCACTGTCTGTGACAGTCAGACCCAAGGGTACTCACTCTCCTGAGCAGTAGTGCTCAGTTGGGGACCTTGACATAGCCAAAGAAGATGTCCACAGGGAGTGTCAAGGGTGGGCTGTTGTGCTGAAAGTTTTGCTAGCCAGGTGGAGAAGCGCTGTGATGTGCTGCATGAATGGTCTGAGGAGCCTAAGAAGGGAGACTTAATCCTTAGTGTAAGACTGCAACAGAGGAAGGGAACCTTCAAGAGTGCTTACT
This sequence comes from Myocastor coypus, assembly GCA_004027025.1. Lineage (NCBI taxonomy): Eukaryota > Metazoa > Chordata > Mammalia > Rodentia > Myocastoridae > Myocastor > Myocastor coypus. Next base: position 29,602 of record PVJA010000505.1, read on the forward strand.
GCACACAGGACACCCGTGTAACTCCATTACCTGTGCCACAGAGGAATTGAAGCCTGTCAGGAACTTTTCTATGCTTGCTTCTGTAAAGCTCGCGTGTGATGGAGATTTCACAAACTGACAAATACTGAACTTTCAAAATAAGCAATGAAAATGGCTAATTTAGGGAGCATGGAAGCACTACTGGATTCAAATGTGATAATTGGGAAATGTTATAAGCAGGGGAGAATAAGTAAATATGGTCTTACAACTTAAATAAGAAGTTGATTAAACATTGATTTTATTCCAAAAATTAAAAGAAATGTATTTGTGAACAGGAACTAAGATCCAGTTCTGGGAAACCTCTGCTGGTCCCACCTCACGGCACATTGATCTGAGCACTGGATGTGTCTTTCTTGACAGTTCAGGCAATCTTGTTTTTAATTCTTTTGGAGACAATCTGTTATTAAACTGATCTGTGTATTTATGTTCTGTCCTATTTGGTGTTATTTACTATTCACCAAGGCTGCCAACTTTTAAACAGTCTTGGTATAAATGTTTGTTCCTAAACCTTTACTGATAGATGTGTTTTATGTAACAGTTATAGAGTCCATTAACACGAAGCACTAAAACACAAAAAGAAACTGAAGAGATTTATAAGCATATGAAATACCCTCACCAGAGACAGTTGAAATAATAAATCCAAAGTCAAAGTAACATTTGCAAAGTTACTACAAGCAGATTTATCTACGTTAAAATCTGTTTTGTGGGGTTGACTCATACTATTTATTATGTTTAAAAGGTAAAATACGAATCAACTGTTATTGGTAATGACCTCTCATTGTGTTAGAGAAAACCCTACTGTTGTAGAAGGAGACAGAAATTCTAACTTCAAGACTTCTACGATTTTCCCATGATTGTGAAGAGAAATTGTCTGAGGACTTTTTTTTAAGTTAGAAAGCTCAATTACCAGTATTTATCTGTGACATGAAAATACTTTAGCACTTTTATTTTACAAAAATACCTGATTCTGAGCCCAGTACTGGCCGCAGCTGTAGTCTACAGGGCAGGGGTTTTTAGACTGTGGCTTCAGATACAATTAGTACTCTCAGGCACAAACACCCCTACAGAAAGAAAAAAGTTGGCAAAGCAAAATGGTGGCATCTGTCTCCTCGTTAAAACATCAGATTGACAAAGTCCATGTGCTCCTCTGTTTCAAAAAGTTCCAGCTCTTTTAAACATTGACATTCTTATCATTTTGTGCTCAGTGCTGGCCACTGGCTAACAGTGCCTGAGTGGATTTCTCTTTGAATAGCTTTTTGCCATGAGCTGATAAGCAAGTCACTCCTCAGATTTCTGGTGGAAGGCTTTGCTTCAGAGAGAAATGCATTTGAAATCATCACAGAAGATGTTCCTTCTTTGCTTGGTTTGTATTTTATTGTTGTTGTTTGCTTGCTTTGTTTTGTTTTTCTGTTTGAGGATAGCTCTGAAGGCTCCGGAGCTTGCCACTGAGCTGGCCTGGCACTCGAGTCGAGCTTTAACATGCTTTCCTAGGAGACAGATGTTGCTGCTCTCTACGTAGCCTGTATTCACTGTCACGGGGCTGATCCATAGCAATAAAATCAGAATGAAAAATAAGGTACACTGAAAGCCACTATTTTGACATTAATCCTTATCGATTAGATAATATTTTATGAGTGAAAATAAAATTCTTAATTGCTTCAAAAGCATGTCATAGAGTGAACTGTTATATTTTTGAGTGAATTTATTTTTCCTATATTTTTAAAAATGAAAAATTATAACAGAGGAAAACAAAAGAAAAAGTAGTCTATATGCTGATATCCCAAAGTAAATACTGTTAGTGCTTTGAGTTTTTCCTTTAGGTTTTTAGTTGTGGTGTTCACGCAACTTTGTGTTTTTTTTTTTTTGTTGTTGTTGCACTCAACTAATAGCATATTTTGAGATTTCTTTTGTAAAGTATAAATTAGGAGTCTAAATTATGTTTTTGAGCTGGACATAATCCCAGCCCTTGGGAGCTTGAGGAAGGGGGATCACCATAAATTAGAGGCCAGCCAGGGCTATGCAAGTGAGTTCAAAGCCAGCTTGTACTTCAACATGAGACTCTGCTTTTAAAACAAAATTGAAAGATATAAGATGATCTATAGAAATGAAAAAAATTTTAGTATCATTTCTCCCATAAGAATAAAATTGCTCAAAAGATTTTCGAATCTCACCAACACTGGTGTTTATCAAATAGAGCAGATAAAAATTGGAAAAGTAGCAGAGAGAAGTATCAGAATCTCACCCTTGGGACTTACTCATCTGGGGAAGTGCCCCTGTCCCCACCCACAGGGCCACGCAGCTCCCATTAGTATCAGTGCAGATCAGTGAGACCCAGACAGGAGTAGAGAAGGAGTGCACTGATGGCGTGAGCCGGTGGGAAGGGCTACTGTCCAGAGCCTCCACTTAACAGGTGAGAACACTATGGTCCCCAGGAGGGAAGTGACTCCATGCAGGGCTGGCTCTGCCATCAGCCAGGAGTCCACAGAGCTGTGGACCACTTCACCTGCTATCATAGAGGGATTTGTGGCTTGCATACGTGAGTGCACTTGAACTGAGAAGGAAATCTCCACCTCCCTTTCCACCAGGGGCACACGATAAGCTCACTGGAATGATTCTGAAAAGGCTCCAAGTTTTCCATTAAATGATAGAACAGAAACTCAAGGCTGCCACACATCTTGGAATGCTAGATCCTTAGGTTTGGGAAGAGCCCTATAACGGCAAGTATTTTCTTACGACTTTTAAGTTATAAACGTATTAATCCCACATTAAGAAGTTAACGAAAATTTCTGTCATCAATACAGCTCTTGCAGAAAGTTTTTCATTTTTTTCTATTCTGAACTCCAAAATAACAGTGAGAAAT
>PVJA010000505.1:37500-38706 GCA_004027025.1 Myocastor coypus
GTCATTTAAATTTGTCAATTTCAATTTTCCTTATATGGAAGTCAAATATTAAGAGGAAAGAAAGGTCCAGGAAAAAACTGAGATTAGCATACATAGCATGCTCATGGCATGGCTATAGATCCCAGTAGCTTTGGGCTACCCTGATGAGGTCTTCATATTATCTCTACATATAAAATAATGAAAGAAAGTTTTACATAAAGTATAGGAGGACTAAGCAATATTTTATATTTGTTAAATAAAGTATAACTAGTTGATTGCTTTCAATTCTTATTTCTCCATATGCTAATCTCAGTTTTTTCCTGTACTTTTCTTTCCTCTTCATGTTTGACTTCCATTTAAGGAAAATTGAAATTGACAAATCTGAACGACATTTACATCATTTTTTTCAAGTCATTTATATTTTCTTTGATATTTTTTTTCATTGTTTTCTTGCGATAGAATTTTTATGGTAGAATGTTCTTAATCACTAAGCATCTTACATTTTTTTCAATGATTCTTTGAATATCTGAAGTGTACTTCAGATTTTGTAACCCTCAACAGAATAAAATAAAACTGTGTGAAATTCCTGAATGTTGAGTAGATAAAGAGTGCCTGTGGCCTCCACAACAGCCTGTTGTTCCTGCACCAAGGCGGTGGCTGCCTAGGTGATACCAGCCTCTTTGCAGAGCAGAGGCCTATACAAAAGCCCTCTTGCTTGCTTGCTCGCTTGCTTTCTCTCTCCCCCTCTCTTCTCCTTTCCTCTTCTCCCCCTCCTCTCCTCTTCCCCTTCCTCTCCCTTCTCTTTCTTCTCTCTCTTTTTTCATATATACAAAAATTACTTTATTTTTGTGGGATCAGGGTTCAAACTCATGACCTCGCACTTGCCCAGCAGACACTTGTGCCATGGAGCTATTTCCCCAGCCCCTATGAGAATTATTTTTTTTAATTTAATTTTATGTATTTTTTTCATGATTTAATATTTTTATTGTTTAAATTTAACAATGGTTATATTACATATTTTCATCATCAGATCAGTTTAGATTAATAGATATAGGTATATAAGATTGATCAAACAATTAATTAAAACTTTCAATAAATATTACTTTTTTTTTTCTTGTTCCCTTTTCTTTTTTTGCATATTGTCCTCACAATAGTTCTACAGAGTACAGTATGTGGGCAAGACCCACCTCCCTACTGATGTTGCTAAGAAAAAAAAAAAAGAAGAAG
>PVJA010000505.1:38806-63424 GCA_004027025.1 Myocastor coypus
AGCCTGAGAGAATGTTTTTCTCTGGGTGACTCTCCTTAGACACACTATAGTTCATTTATCCCTTTCCTCTGAGGTCCCATAATCTCCTTGACCAGAAAATTTGGTACACCTCTGAGTTATAGGATATTACAGCACAGGTTCTCTTATATCCTGAGTCCTTATTGACCTTGAAGAGTTAGGGCCAAAATATTGGCTATCCTCATAGCCCTTCTTTTTCTCCAATTTTTGGTCTGTTAACTTACATTCTTAACCCCCCAGCAGAAAATCTTTGTGATACTATTACTCTATAACATAAGTACTTGAGCTTATTATCACTGACTTTCTGAGTATCAAATATCTTTGACTTAGCTTGGAATTAATATTTTCTGACCATCATTGATATTCTAATAACGTTCCATACAATGTGATATAAGCAGTTACACAATTTTTACACAGATATCTGGAAATTCAAGGAAATACAAAATTGTACCCTGTCAAGACTATGGTATTTGGCCCAGTGTCTTATTTTTAAGTACTACTCTTGAGAGAGAGAAGGACAGTAACTGAGTTTACACTGGGAGCAGTACACATCAAAAAGACAAGAGTGACATGCATTCCAAACATAGTTTTAGTGTTACATAGTGCTATGTTCAATATGATGAACCTTTTGAAGGTTCTTGAGACCAATATCTGATTCATCCTGTGTACATAAATGCATGGTTTTGCTCTTGATATGTTTTTTCCCTTATCGGCTTCCAGTCACTTTGTTGTTTAATCCATAACACATTCAGCTGTGTTAGGCCCTTAAATTCTTATTTTCTTCTTTAAAGTTCTTATATTAGGGAGACTATACGATATTTACACATATAGGTCTGGTTTATTTCACAAATGAGCATATGTTCAATATACATCCATTTATATATGAAGTCTTCATATAAAACTTATTCTTTATGGGTGAGTAATATTCCATTGTATAAAAATACCACATTATTTCCAATGATTCTTCAATTAATGGGCATTTTGGTTGTTTCCAAGATTTGGCTATTACAAATTGGGCTGCTATAAACATAAGTGCACAAATATCGCTACAGTATGATGTTTTCAGTTCTTCTGGGAAAATTCCCAGTAGGGCGCTAGCTGGATTGAACGGAACTTCCAATTCTAGTTTTGTAAGGATCCTCCACACTGCTTTCCATAATGGTTGCACCAATCTGCATTCCCACCAACAGTGGATCTTTCTTCTCTCTTGAGACACCTGAGAGTCGGGCCTCTATCCTGAATGGATGATTCAGCCTGTGGTCCTGTGGTCATCATATTAGCACTGCTGAGTCATTTCCAGTTCAAACAGAACTGCAGAACTTCAGGTGGGAAGGCTTCATGTCACAACTCTGTCCTCTTTTCTGCTAGTGTGGAGTCCTTTCAGTAGGGCTTGTTGACTGGGACACTCTGAGTTACTGTGAGATGGAAAACTGGATGATGTGCCCAGAGAACTTGACATACGTCCTAAGCAATCACTCAGGAAGCTGTGTGTGATGTCTGGGAACCACTTGAGTAACTCACCCTTCTGGGTGTGCCCAGGTGGATCACAGATACTTGACCTTGGGCTCTCTGTCTGGAGCTCTTCCTGCTCTGCTTTCTGGCTGCCATGAACTAAGCAGCTGTGCCTGGCCATACTCTGTTGGCCTGATTTTCTCTGCCTTGGAGCCAGCCAGTCATGGACTAAACCATCAGAAAACATAAGTCAAATAAATGTCTCCTCCTGTGGTGTTGGGCAGTTTGCTCCAGCAGCAGGAAGGCTGACACACTGCGTATGCTCACTTGGAGGACATGACCATGCCTGGCTTCTCCAGCTCAGTAAGGGTAGACTCAGAAAAGGCTCCTTTTAAAATTTAAAAATATGGACTAGTGAGGTTGCTCAACAGAGTAAAGTGCCTGCTTAGACAAGCTTAGGCGAGTGCAGGGATTGCAGCTTGATCTCCCCCACCACATGCCACACTAGCCTCTCCCTCAGGTGTCCAGGTGAAGTGGCGCAGGCCTATAATCCCAGCGCTGGGGAAGCTGAAAACAGGAGGATCACCGTGAGTCCAAGCTATGTAGTGAGACCCTGCAACAACCAAATACATTTTTAAATGATAACAATTAAAAAATATAATAAAAAAATTCTAAAAAACGTTTATTAGTTATGTTGGCACTGCATGACATTTACATTCATGTGGGTTACATGCACACAGCACATCTTAGCCCCTTTTACTCGCCTTCCTCTCTTCTCTTCTTGCCTTCTCTCCCTTCCCCCTTCATTCCTTGGTCCCCTTTCCATTTGCAAAATATCTATCTCTCTGTTTTCTATTGTCCATCTTTTATGTTTGCTCTTTGCTTATAGCTTGAGTTTCTCATATTTATGTTCATGTATCTGATGTATTTCACTTGTTTTCTTAAGATTCATCTATTTTTTAATAAATTACTCCAATTATCATTTTCGTGGCAGAGTTGTACTCTACTGTGTGTAAATACTGCGTTTTATTACCCAGTCATCTGTTGATGGACCATCTAGCCATTGTGCTGCTGTAAACGTGGGCATGCACGCATCACTGTGAAACGGTGTCCTTTCGGGAAGAGTCCTCCGAAGAGAGGAGAGCTGGGCAGAAAAGCTGCCTGAGTACAGCTGCTTTAGAAAGGAGACTACAGTAAGATGGAAAAATCTTTTTTGCTACTGAAAATGTTAACATTGGATCAAATATATGTTTAGTGAAAGTGTGTGTGAATGTAATGACGTAATAAGCCCTGCACTTCTGTACTTAGCAAGAAAGTAAAACCGGAGAAGGGCGGAGATCGCAATTACTCAAAGTCAATCCGCTTTCTGTTCAAAGGGCAGTCAGAGAGGCTCCTGGTTGTCAAAGCCATTTTCCAGTTCAGCTGGAACCCTCAGAGGTCTCCCCCTCAGTCTCGAGTGTCAGAGGCCATGCCAGATTCATCTGTGTACCTGAGGACATACTTTCTAGTCTGTGAAGTAGAAACACTGCAAATGTTTGCACCACAGACAAATGAAAAGATGTTCTCAGCAGAGACTGTAGCGGTGAGACTCCCAGGGCCACTTTAATTGCAAGGGCTGGGCAGCATACACCCTGTCAGATGGAACAGATCAGGGACCTCGGAACAGAGGACTCCTTGTGATCTGCCAGTCGGCGCAGGAATTCCTTCCCTAAAATGCACCACCGAACTACTTCTCCTGCCCTTGCATTCCAATCCCCTGCTCCCAAACACAGCCTTCTGGGCTGTGTAAAATTCAAAACTATTCTAAGAGTATAAGGAGACACCAACGAAGCACGGTCTTCCTTACACTTAGCTTTAAATGAACTATGGCTTCTAACGACATGCTTTTTTTTTGTCTGTTTTGAGACAGGGTCTCACTATGCAGTTCAGGCTGGCCTTGAGCTCACTTTGGTAGCCCAGGCTGGTCTCGAACTCACACTGATCCTCCTGCCTCAGCCTCCCAAGTGCTGGGATTATAGGCATGTGCCACCATGCCCAGCTCATGTATATTTTTAAAACCTCTATTACTCTCATAGTCATTCTGTCAATTATTTTTTAGTCAAAGATGAAATGAAACCCTGCAGGGCTTCCTCCGCCCCATGATTTCATGTCTTACTCTTGTTTTTCATCCTATTTTGAACATTGAGTCCTCTGCTAGGAGTCTTGGCGTTCTGAAAGTCCCATGGCTCCCTAGGTGCTGGGGATCCTTTAGTCTTTCCACTCAAAGCAACCCCCCAACCCAGTTTCTCCCCTCCTGTCCTCTCCCCTCCACCCCTCTCTGGCCCCACTCCCATCAAGCCTCTTCCTCTCACCCTCAGGTTTCTCCTCTTGCCTCCTCCTGGTTCTCTGTGGCTCCTCATTGCAGCTCTCTGTCCTGGTCTAAGCATTCCATCCCCTGTTCTCTATCCTCTTGGACCACTTGCTTGCATGGACAGTAAACAGTAAACGACTCCACCTGAGCATCAATTCTAGATTTCTGCAGTTGGCGCTCAGCTGTTTTTTTTTTTTTTTTTTTTTTTTTTTTTTTTTTTTTTTTTGTACAAATAAATTGGAATTTGTATTATTTTCCATAATAAATTTAAATTCTGTTTCTTTTCTCTCTTTTTTCAATTTTTTTTTCTTTTAAAGGCAGAACTTGTGCCAGCCAGATAGCTTAGCAGACTAAAACGCCTGTTTAGGCAGAGCTCAGTAGCTGAGCTTTGCTCCCCAGTGTGTGCTGAGACAGCGATTGAGACTGGTGTGGTGGTGCGTGCCTGTAATCCCAATGCCTGGGGGGCTGAAAACAGGAGAATCGCTATGAGTCAGATCTATGTAGTGAGATGCTGTAGATCTCATAGCCTCTGTACTAAATACATAAAAAAAGAACATCCTAGAAACCAGACATGGTTATTACCCTGTTTTTTTTTTTTTTTTTCTGATAGTACTATTAGTTGATTGAGTTCTATACCACCTGGCTTCACTAACTGGACTGGATTAACTTTGTTTACTGGACTTGCTTTACTGGACACCAGCTGAGTGTGGTGATTTTTTAATATTTTAAAATGTTTTTTTAAAAAATTCCCAGAACTGAAGAACATGAATCTCAGCTGAATTGGCACATGAGGTGTCCAGAATCATACGTCAAAAGTATCCCACACCAAAAGTACATCAACTTTAATTTTCAAAATAAGAAGATTGTGCAAGTTTAAAAAAATGAAAACCAAAATGAACACAAATGGTCAGGAGTCTGAATGGTTTTAATCTTTGGTAGTTAAGAGACAAAGGATGAATGACTCCAAATTCCGGAGAAAAATGGGTCCAAGTGTAGAATGCCTTAGCCAAGGCTTTGATCAAGCGTGCCACGACAGTTTCAAACACGGAAGCTGAAGTTTGCCTTCCATGTCTTCTTTCTCAGGAAGCTCCTGGAGGCTTTGTCACACTAAACCAAGAGTAAGTAAACCAAGTAAGAAGAAGATGCATCATAGTGGTGCCAGGGAACTTGGCATAGTAGTAGACAGGCTGGTTGAGATTGTGTAAATGAGATGTCTGAAAACGCTTCAGGGACTATGGGTGGAACTCAGCGGTGCAGTGTGGGCTTCTTCAATTCCTTACAGTGCACTCTGAAAAAGAAGAGGGAGGGGTGTTGGCTGAGCAAGGCAAGTGAGCAAGATGGAAAGGCAAGGCCAGAGTCCGGGCATGATGGCACATGCTTGTGATCCCAGCGCTGGGGAGGCTGAAAAAGGAAGAAAGGAAGGTCTAGGCAATTATTACTTTTAGCAAAAAGAAAGAGTATGTGCTGCTGAGCTTATTTAATCTAAAGCTGTACTGTAACTACAGTGAGAGGAGAGTGATGTGAAACAGATGCATAGTGGGGAAAGAACACCGAATCTTCTAGAATGCACATGAAGACATTCTAGAAGCATCCAAAGCTGAGAACTTCTTGAACATTGGTATGAAGGTCAAAAATGAAAAGAAAAATAGCTCCTAAATCTTCATTTACCATTTAATAGGAAGTGAAATTATAGCATCTAAAACAGAGGTAGCAAAAATACTATAGCTTTATATTTAGTATTACTATATGGCATACAGCACTATGTAGTATAATTTCTTTTTTTACCAATAAGTGATACCTATTTCATATCACAGTAAGATATGATACTTCTTTTATTCTTAGCTTTGTCTAACATCATCAGAGAAATTCATAATCAGGTATTCGAATACATTCAGTTACCCCCTTGCAGTCTAGAAAAGGGAGCGGGGTAACGACATTTTCTTTATATTTTTATCAGAGGCATTACCTAGAATTTTAAAATCAAAGAGTTTTTACACAAAACTATAAATTAATACCTTTTAATTCTCTCATTTTTTAACATTCATCTTAATATATATTTGTCTTTTTGAGACAGAGTCTTGCTATGCAGCTCAGACTCATCTGGAGCTCACTTTGCAGCCCAGGCTGGTCTTGCACTCACAGTGATCCTCCTGTCTCAGCCTCCCAAGTACTATGATCACACCCATGAGCCACCACACCCAGCTAATATTTACCTTAATATTTACAAGGAGACAGGTAGGTTGTTTTTATAAAATAAAATGAATTTCTTATAAGAAGCAGGCTTATTTATTTAAGCTTTTTCTTCCTTACTTTAAATTTTGTATGTCTGAAAGTTCAAAGCCATCCCTTGATTATCAAATTGCACTACTAGAAAAGCAAGTCTCTGCGAAGATGACTGCAGAAGCTTTTGTACTTGTACCAACCTCAGCAGCAGCAAGAAAACATGGTCTTCAAGGATGCAAGTCTAACATGGAAAAAAATATGGAGCATGTGGGACAAAAATAGCTTAAATGTAGAGGCACTTGGGGAATAATTTGGACTTGCACAGTTAAACAACAACAACAGCAAAATCTCCAAAGTATATTCACCAGAATTACATCCAAAAACAGTGTTTTATTTAGCAACTAACTGAGATGAATAGCAGCTTCAGTAGCTCTAAGCAAAGGCTCTATTCATCAAATTTAAGGACACAGGCGAAGGAAATTGATTCATTTCTGGACCTGATTGAGTTTCCACAGTTACGTGCATTGGAGGGAGACACGACCTGCATGCACCAGTTCTGTGGTCACTGCCTGCATGTAATGCGGTCTGCAGCACCCACGCTCTGGTCCTCCAGCCTGGCCAAGCCATCCTCAGGGAAGAATCCTTTATCTCTAGATCATTTTTAGGATCATCAATGAAATCTTTAAATACCTGTGACTTTCAACAGAAATATGTGTTTCTCCTGAGAGATGCCTGTGTGTGTGAAACAGGAAACACGTGAAAAATTGGAATGGGTGATAAAAAGGAGGGTTCAGGAAGCTGTCTTATCCTCAGGTTGTGCCTTGAAGCAAAGGCCTCTTGTTACACGGGTTGTTCCAGGACTTGCTATTCCTCCACAGCACCTTGAGAATCTGCAGGGAGCAGGAGGCATTCTCCTTAGTATGTTTTCGCTGCTACTTCCTTGAACCCCAGTTCAGCTTCTCCTTCTTCTTCTTCCTCCTCCTCCTCCTCCATCATATTTTAGTACAGAGTCTGCAGGGTCTCATTACGCAGATAGGACTTATAGTGCTCCTCCTGTTTTCCAGCCTCCCACGCACTGGGGTTACAGGCTCGCAATACAGCCCACACCTTCGTGGGTGTGAGCTCCAGGGCCATCCCACGCCTTAGCGCAAAGCAAGTTACTTCGCAAGTGCTTGTTAGAAGGTGATTGCTTGTCTCTGGAATTTGGGCTTCTTCTGCTTTTCTTTTCCAACAGCTAGGAGGCTGGTTTACACCGGTCTGCTCCATTGCTTGCCAATTCATTACTGTGGGTGTTTAGAGGCTTTCTTTTGGACTCAATGACCCTCCATTTGACCCCCACCCTGACCTATTAGCTGTGGAGCCTCAATTTTCTTCAGCTTTCTGAGAGTTAATGTCTTCATGTCTAGAAACAAAGTGCTAACATCTTCTTCACAAGATTTCTGTGAAAGTAAAATGAGTATGCACACACCAGAGTTATGTTTGCAATACAGTATATTATATATAATACAGCATGTATATTGTCTGTGGTAGAATCCAGCATATCATAAATACTTAACGATGTATGCTTTTTTTTTCTGTTCACAGCTTAAGTTAGTGATGAACAGAATTTCTTAGACATAGTAATGAGGACCTATCAATTATTTTAATACTTTGAAAAGATTAAGAGAATTATTGTATTATCTAAAATAGTACTAATTAAAATATTAAGTTCCCTTTAGAAATATATCAACTTATATTCATCAGCAATCTTTCTTGATACATACAGATCTTAATTAAAATGGGAAGGTAAAAAAAAAAAAAATATATATATATATATATATATGAAATGTGGTACCTAAACACTCAAGACAGAGAGTATGTGAGGTTTGGTTGGTTATCTGGGGCTACAGGATGTCCTTGGTTATTGATAGATTCTGGCCCTAGTACGAATTGCTAAATCATTATGGTGGTCATCTAATATGGCTGAAGCCCTCCCCTTTTTTTTGTGGTAAGGAGGATTAAAGAAGTCCTTAAAATAGAAGCCCATCTTCTGAAGACCACCTCCCCCTTCTCCAACTTAGTCCAGGGTGCAATTTCCTTTCCTCCTTCTTGCCGCCTCAGGGAAGGCCTCCTATCAGCTCCTCAGGTATATCTAAACATCCCCTTCAAACTCTATCCCTAGCCAAAGGCCATAAAAACCTCAGTCTCCCTTTGTTCCAATGAAGAAAATTCCTCACCCTTACACACATTCTTTCCCTGTCCTCAAAGAAGACAAAGCTCCTTTCCTTTTCCTTCTGCTTGTTTCTCTGCTGTGCCAGGCACCTGAAAACAAAACAAAACAAAAAAACCCTATCAGTTATCCCAGGCTATGGCTGTGGCCTGGCTCCCAGCTCCAAAATCAGCATGGGCCTATGGTATTTGGGGAGCTGGTATGTTGCTGCTTGATGCCTACAGTATGTTTAGTAATAAACCGAACCAGTAACTGCAACAATAGCATAATAATCGAGGTTGAACAAGCTGTAATAATTTTGAATGAACTTCATAGCAAGTGTAGGCATCTAGTTTGCTTTAAAGAATTTTATTGTTGGGGCCCGGCAGGATGGCTCAGTGGTCTAAAGCACCTGCTTAGGAAAGCTTGGGTGGTTTTGGGGACCAAGGTTCGATCTCTGGCACCACATGCTGCACCAGCCCTGCCCTCAGGGCAGGCTGAGCCAACCATAAAAATAAATAAACAAACAAAAGTTCTGAAACAAGAAAATAAAATAAATAAAATTCTAAAAAAAAAGCCTTAAAAAAAGAATTTTATTGTTAATTGCTATATAGTATAAAATAAATGATTTTACCACAGGCTATTATTAGATAGCCAGAATCTCACAGTCACATAAAATGACTATAGCATTCTAAAGAAAATAGTTACATTTTAATAATTTATATTTATTATGAGTAAAACTTACAAAAGTCATTATGAAAACTAAAAAATCCTCAACATTCTTACATTTTACTATTTAAATGTTTCGAGAAATTATCAGCTGGCATATTTTGAGGGTGTAGTTTAGACATGTGAAGTCAGAGTAGGGTAACTACCTATCATTTTATAAATATGCTATAAAATCCTAATTGTTTCATCAGACTTCACCAGTTCATGACTCAATTCCTTTAAGACTGTTTATACAGGGGAGAGAGGAAAGAATAGAGAAAGGGAGAGAGGGAGAGGAGAGAAAGAGGGAGAGAGAATGAAAATCGGCTGGTAGTATTTCCTGAGACCTTTAATATGTAGATAACTTTTCTTTTGGGGAGGCTGGGGAGATAACTCTGTGGCACAAGTGCCTGCCTGACAAGTACAAGGTTGTGAGTTCAAACCCTGGTTCCGAAAAAGAAAAAGATATTTTTTTCTTTCGTACTTCCAAATTTCTCATTTGGGAGGGTGCATTACTTGTTAACAAGGTAATTAAATATTAAGTCATTACAATGGTGAACTCCTAAATATGTTTTCTTTCTTTCTTTCTTTCTTTCTCTCTTTCATTCTTTCTTTCTTTCTTTCTTTCTTTCTTTCTTTCTTTCTTCCTTCCTTCCTTCCTTCTTTCCCTCCTTTCTTTCTTTTTAAAATCTTTTATTTATTTTATTTGGTATAGGGTCTCAGTACTCAGCTCAGACTCATAGTGATCCTCTGTTTCAGTCTCCCCAGTGCTGGAATTACAGGTGGTTACCACCACACCCAGTTTCAGTGGCCAGCACAGCACACCCAGGGTTTTGGGGCTGGCATGGCATGCAGTACTGGGGATCGAACTCAAGTCCTTGCACTTGTCAGGCAGGCACTTAGACCACTAAGTTATCTCCCCAGTGCAGTATGTGTTCTTAAGCTAAGGACATCAGGGTTAGGGAGATAGCTCAGTAGAATAAGTGCTTTCCTGGGCCTGAGTTCAATCCTTGACACTGGAAAAAAAAAAAAAAAAAAGTATCTTTAAATCTTCTCTGCCACATTTTTATCAAAAACATAGCAAACATCTGCTCCAAGGGAGAGTGATATATCTCAAATATCATGTGTTACTCATGCCCCTTGGGCATATAAAATGACTTATTCTTCTGTCACCTGTCTATAAGGTGTGATGTGTATTTTATCATCCTTCCCTAATGTCACTTCTATAATGACAGCTCATATCCTAAAATAAATTCTTAAAATTTTGCCTACTTATTTTAACAAAAAGTACTTTTTTTTTTTCTTACAACATATAAACTAAAGCTGCAAAGCTGGGGTTAGAGAGATAGCTCAGTGGTCTAAAGCACCTGCTTAGGCAAGCTTAGGCAACCATAGGGACCAAAGTTTGATCCCTGGCACCACATACCATGCCAGTCCCACCCCCAAGGCAGGCCAAGACATCCACAATAAATAAACAAAATAAAGCAGGAAAGTTGTAAATATATTTATCATACTTGGACATTGAAAAATATAGTACATGTTTAGTGACTTACCTCAATAACAATAGTATCTAACATTTTACAATCTTTTTACATTATATAAGTGTCTTGTATATCAACTGATACTTCATTTTGTTGTAATACTATATAGTGGGTGCTACAAGTCTTATCTTCTTTACAGATAAGGAAACTGAGGCTCGAAGGAAGACTAATGAGCTGAAATGTATTACCTTTTTTCACAAGCCCTTTCACTCACTCTCATGTTTTCGTTTTAATCATTTATTTATGTATTCATGTATTTGGTACAGGATCTCACTATGTAGCTCAGACTCATAGTGATCCTGTTTTCAGCCTCTCCAGTGCTGGGATTACAGGCATGTGCCACCATGCCTGGTCTTGGTGGCCAGTGGCACCTGGGGCCTGGGGCTGGCATGGCATGTGATACCAAGGATCGGACCCCAGTCTCTAAACTTGCCAAAGCAGGTGCTTAGTCCACTGAGCTATCGTGCTTGTCCTATAATGTTTTCTAGGTTCATCCACATTATGTAGCATGTATTCGTACATCATTACTCTTATGAGTAGTAACCTCCGTTTTGTCCAGCACAATTTCTTTCTCTGTTGAGTACTTGTTTTCTGTTCTTGTGAATATAAACCTAGCAGGGGAGTTGTAACCATGAGGTCCTCTATATATTGTTTTTGTCAAAATAAGTATGACAGTGGTCATCTGACAATTCTGTTTAACTTCCAAAATGTTTTTTTTTTCCTCAGTAGCTATGCTCTTCTATGTCTCCTCCAGAAAAATAAGAGAATCTTTGTTTTGCACTTCCCCATGGGCACCAACATGTGTTTGCTTTGGTCACATGTGTGTTCAGCCAAGGCCATCCTTATGGCTGTGAAGCTGTATTTCCCTGAGGACACCTAACTCCCCAACGCTCATGTTGAGCCCTTTTCATGTACTTGTTGGGTGTGTGTCCTTCTTCTTTGGAGAAATGTCTACTTAAGTCCTTTACCCCATTTTGGATTGCATTGCTTCAATACTTAATTAAAAAAAAAAAGTATATTGTATCTCCTTCCTTCAAATTACACAGTTGCATCATTGGAAATTTTAACTTTCCTCTGATAGCTATGTAATTGCATAGAGCAAGTATAATCATCATGTTCTTGAGGTGCCTTTACGTTGTAAAAGTGTTTGTGTGAGATTGTGCGCATGCTTTGTTCTTACTGATGTAGGGGAATGAAAATCCCAACCTGAAAGATACCTCGGACAACTTTGTGTTCTCTAGAACCAAACAGTGGATTTTAGAAACAATAGAGGTTAAGAGCAGGTGTGGTGCTGGGCATTGAACTCATGACTTTGAGCTTGCCAGGCAGGTACTTATGCTGCTGAGGTTTTTCCCTGGCCCAAGAGCAAAATATATTTAATGGGGGAAAGAAAGCTTCTGCTTGAGAGAGGGACAAAAGGGGACTGAGTGGGTTTCCCAAGAACCTGCCTTCTCAAGGGATTTTTAAAGAACAAATTTGGGTCTAAGGTGGAAAACATGGGAACTCACAAGGTGGGCATGAGGTGGGACAAAACTATGATCCACCGATAAGATTCCAAGTATAACTGCTCAGGTAAAATTGATTAAATCTAGGATCAAATGGGGAAGCAAGTCACATAGCAAGCTGGCATGTATACACAGCAGAGCCCTTTCCTATAGGGGGTTGGGTTAGTGACTCTTTCAAGGTGATTGATACCTATTAGAATATGAATCCCTGATGTTTATCCCTAGGGAGGTTTGTGGCTGCATTTGTTTGATCTTTTGTCTTGAGGTCTGGCCCACAGCAGGTGCCTCAGTCTCCCACAGTTGCAAGGCATGCTGTCTTCTATGCTATCTCCTTCAAGGCCCTGGCCCTGTCTGACTGCCTATAGCATTTTATCTAATTCAACTGCCTACAACGTTACCTCTGTACACAATTTCCCGCGGGTGGCTGCGCCCCAAAGGTGGAGTTGATGGCCTAACACTTGGAGGAGAAGCCCATCCTTTGGTCCTTCACAGCAGTGCTGCGTCAGGCAGGGCAGGCAGGGTGAATACAGACATCGGAAAGGGCTTCAAGTAGTTCAGGTCTCAGGAAGGAAAGGTGTTACCCAGTGTTCTGCTCTATGTGGGAGATAATGGCAGTGAGGGGGGAGTGAAGGGAGGAAACCGGGCGCGCCCATCCTTTGCCCAGAGGGCATTTTCTTGAGGCTACCTGGGGGAGTCTTCATACCATTATGCTGTGGTTTGTGCAACTATTTCCTTCTCACAGTCTTGGTGCTACACACAGTTGTTGTCTCAGATGACCTAAGAAAAACATGGACAAGGCCAGTTTGGGCCAATAGTCTGAAAGGGCAGCCGGGTGATCCTGGAGCTGAGCCCCACTGGGGCTGTGCAGAAAGGTGAGAAGACCCCAGCAGAAGGGCGGGGCTTAGGAGCCAGACTCCAGGCTGAGTTCCAGCTGGCACTCTCCGAGACATCGCTCCGAACATTTCTGTATCTTTTGCCAGCATGGCTGGACAGTGTTTGAGACACCAGTGTATGGACTTTTCCCTCCCTGTC
This sequence comes from Myocastor coypus, assembly GCA_004027025.1. Classification (NCBI taxonomy): domain Eukaryota; kingdom Metazoa; phylum Chordata; class Mammalia; order Rodentia; family Myocastoridae; genus Myocastor; species Myocastor coypus. The sequence continues at coordinate 51,824 of PVJA010000505.1, forward strand.
TCCTCCTCTTGCTGCTCCCCTTTTAATCAAATCATTGACCCTGGTCTGTAATTTCAGGAAAAGAAAGCAGCTGACTTGAAATGCAGAAACAAACCATGCATTATTTATTTTTATGTTCCATAAGCCTAAATATTTAGGGACCCTTAGTCTGGGTTTGAACAAAATATTTGGGAGGGGAAGAAACTGTCCTTAACCTGCAAACTAGAAACAAGATTGACCTCATCTGTGGTGGACATAGAGTGGCTGAGGAGGTCACTGAGCTCAGTGTGGCCAGGAGCGCAGGTGCTGTGCATGTGGGGAGGGGAGGCAGCTGTACCCCAATTTCCAGTGGAGCTAGAGGCATGAAACCCTAGGAAGCAAATGGCTAGATGGGATGAGCAAGGTAGACTGATGTCCCCCAAAATGCTCTCCTCCCAAGGCTTGGAGCCTGTGAACACGTTGCTTTGTATAGCCAAGGAGGACTGCAGGTGTCAGTGAAGGACCTGAGGTGAAGAGCATCCTGGAGGCCCCCACTGGACGCAGTGTGACCTTGGCTTCTTGCAGGAGAAGGTAGAGCAGGACAAGTGAAGATGAGCTAGAACTTCAAAGAGGAGGGAAAGGGCCAGGAACCCAGGAATGCAAGTGGGCGCTAGTCATTGGTGGGGCAAGTAAGGGCTTCTCCTCTAGAGGCCTGACACCTGATTTCAGCCAGTGAGACTCATTTTGGACTTCTGATCTCTAGGATTGTAGGACAGTATCTTTGGTGGCTCTACAGTGCTATGTTTGTGGCACCAGGACAGAATGCAGCCAGCAGAGGCAGGGAAGACCACAGGAGGCTGTGCAGTGTGGCTCCTCAGGCCCCGATGGGGACCAGCAGCACCAGAAGCTAGCAGAGTCCTGAGGTGACATGGCCAGGCACAGGGAGCCACTCACAACCAAGAGGACCCCTGTGCTCTCAGACCCAGTGCCCTCTATGACAGGGCTTGCTTTCCTGTCATCAGGCCAGGTGAGGATGGAAGCTCCTTCCAAGTGAAGTGACATCTCTGTCCAGGCTAAAAGGCCACTTGTAATATAAATAAAGAACATGATTATTCTTGTACACTGAGCTTAGGGGCTGGAATTCCTACTCTACATAATGATGCTTTCATTTCAGTTGGAGGAGAGGGTACCCACTGTTTGCCACATGCCTTATGCATGCCTATTGCTGCTCATCTTCATAAGCCAATAAAGCAAGTACTTCTCATCAATTTAATTTGTTCTTGAAAATGTGCCCAGTGGAGGAGTTTTGGAATGAGAACAACTATCTTCCATTATTTTACATAAATTATAATGGATTCCAGGCTCATCCAAAAATTGCAATCAATTTGCTCCAAATACCATGGAACAGTGTAAGTATCTCTGTAACAGTCCACTAAGGAACTCTGCATCATATAAAGCCCTGAGAAGAGCAGTCATCTAATTATTAGACACATCAGTGGGTTATTTTGTTTGAAACATAATACTATACAGCATTACACACCAACGACAATTTCCTTTTATACTGAAAGGAACTGTAATGAAAATGAACAACATATGTGTTTGTCCTCGATACAAGAAATGCCAAGAGCATGCGGTGTGGTCCTCCCAGGAGAATGGCTGCTGTCTTACCAGCCCTGCCTCAGTTGTACACTGTACAGCTCTGCTCTCTCCTGAAAGTGAGACTGCCTCTAAACCTGGGCAAAACTGGGACAATGAGAGAGGAGCTACTTATAATTTTGTTGGGATAGCTGACATGAACTATGAGGGTAAGGACAGATGTAGGGTCATTTCAATATAAAGCAGTGCTGCAATTTGGACAATGAATTTTGGATAGAATTTTTTTTTAGGTTTTGTGGCAAATATTTAAATGGTGAATAGTCAGTATTTTCTTCCTACTTTCCAGAGAAGAAAAGTCATGACTCAAAGATAATAAGTATTTTTCCGAGGTCACAGGTGCTTTCTTCAGTAGAATAGGAACTCACACTCAGGTTTGGAGAATGACTGTGGACTTGGACCTCTTTATTATTTTTTGGGGAGAGGGGAGGGTCTACAGGGTGTTCAGGGTCTCACTACTAAATCGGGCTCATAGTGATCCACCTGTTTACAGCTTCCCAAGATCTGAGATCATAGACATGTGCCACCATGCCCAGTCTCAATTGCCATCTCAGTGTGCCCAACAGGAGGGGCCAGCACAGCAGTCCTGGGGATCAAATTCCTGGTTCCTGTGCCTGATTGCGGGTGCTTTAATCTGCTGAGCTATTTGGCCAGCCTTTAGACTTGGACCTCTTACGAGATTCCAGAGAAACTTAGAGTCAACATGGAGAGGCATAGGCAACTCCTGTTTCCAGCCCCTTAACTGACCACTACTGAGGCTGGTATTTAGGGGCCAACTTAGACCCTGGGTCTACACAGGGCAGTGAAGAAGATGAACAGCTCCAGGCCTCTATCTGAGGTCAACAGAAGGGAAGTGGCAAAGCCAAACCTTACATGAACAATGTAGAACTGTGGTCAGTGACAGCTGTTGGCTGTTATTGGTAGCCTGTTTCTGCCATGGTGAGTGGTGAACTTTCCAGCCAGAGCTAGGCCCTGGCAAATAATGACAGCCATACTATGGACCTTCGAGGGCATTTACTGTTTTTTCCTTGTAACCACACTTTCTATGCCTCTTTATTAGCTCCCTTGGTTGCTTCTTTGGGCTGCTATACATATTGCCCACAAGGCACCTTTAAAATAATAGAAATGTGTTTTTGAATAGTTTAGGAGCCTAGCAACCTAAAATTAAGCTGTCAGGTTATGCTCCTTCCAAAAATTCTGAGGGAATAACAAAGGTGACCCTGAGCAAGAACAAAGCAGGAAGCATTGCAAACTTGGACTTTTGAATTTTATTAGAAAGCTGTGGTGCTATAAACAGCATGGCACTGACTGGCAGGGAAACAGACGTGGATAAGTAGAAGAGAACAGACAACACAGAAAAACAATCCCAGAGCCGAGACTCCATCCACCATCCTGGCCGGCCGGCGTGGCAACCAGGTAAAGACACTCTCAGCCCCAACCCCCCACTCCCCCATCCCCCAGCTCCAGCTGCAACCCCAACCACTATCCTGGCCAGCCTGAGAGGCCACCAGAGCTGCCTGGTGACCAGGTAAAGACACTCTCAGCCCCCACCCCCACCTTCCCACCCCCCAGCTCCAGCTGTGACTCCATCCTCCATCCTGACCAGCCATGGGACGGCCAGGCCCTAACTGCATAACTTCACCAAAGTGCAGAGATCACTGCTATAAAAAATGATAAACACAATGAGCAAGATCCAATCTCAGCTCCCAAGTCCACCCACAACAAATACAAGAGACACTGCCATGGAAGAAAATGGGAATTCTGCAGCCAAAACCTCTGAATTGGTAGCATCTGAGGTAGACAGACAAGTGCAGAAATGTATACAGGAACTCAGATCAGAGACAACATCTGAAGTAAAAAAAGAAATGCATGAAGTGGAAAAAGAACTGCAGAAATGTATAGAGGAAACCAGAGTAGAGATAACCTCTGAAGTTAAAAAAAAAAAAAAAAAAAAAAAAAGCCCAGACACATTTGGCTGTCTGATTTTCTGAGACAGGATTATAGTATGCAGTTCAGGCTGGTCTTGAACTCACTTTGTAGCCTAGTTCACCCTCGAAATCGCAGTGGTCCTCCTACCTCATGCCATCTGATCTTTCACCAACGCATGTTGGAGGGAAAATTGCCTCCATAAAATGGTGCTGGGGAAACTGGCTATCAATATGGAGAAGACTGACTCTAGACTCATAGCTCTCGTATACTAAACTAAAAACGAATAAGGTATCTAAATGTTAAAAAAAAAAAAAAATCCCACTTAATCTACTGGAAGATAAAATTGGTAAAACTTCTAAAGTCATCAGGTTAGGCAAGAACTTTTTGAACATAACCCCAATTGTGCAAGAAATAATATCGAGTCAACAAATGGGATCATATCAGTTGACAAAGCTTCTCCACAGCAAAAAGAAACAAGCAACAAAGTAGAAAGACAACTTACAGGGTGGAAAAATAATATGCTAGCTATTCTTTGTACAAAAAAACTAGTACTTAGAATATATAAAGAACTCAACAGCTTAGGCAGGTTCAGGGGCCGGGGTTTGATCCGCAGCGTGCTGTGATGGCTCTGTCCCTAGGGTGCACTGAGACAGTGATTGAGACTTGGCATGGTGGTGGGCACCTGTTATCCCAGCGCTTGGGAGGCTGAAAACAGGAGGATCACTATGAATCTGATCTGGGTAGTGAGAGCCTGTAGACCCTGTACTATGTACCTAAGAAAAAGGAACTCAAAAAAATTAGGATTTCCCCCTTAAATAAAAGATCAGATCAAAAAGTAGGCAACTGAAGTGAACAGATACTTCTCAGAAGTACAAATGCTCAATAAATACCTGAAAAAAATGTTCAGCATCTCTGGTCATTAGAGAAATGCAAATTAAAACAAAGCTGAAATTTTATTTTGCTCTGGAAAGAATGGCTATCCTCAAGAAATCAAACAATAACAGGTGTTGGGGAGGCTGTACGGCAAAAAAAGACTTCTGCATTGTTGGTGTGAGTGCAAACTAGTACAACCACTAGGGAAAAGAGAAACTTCACTTAACCCAGGTACGGTATATATCTTCCCCAAAGAGTGAAAACATTATATTATAGTGACTTATGGATGCCTCCATGCAGGGTGGCCACACAATTCATAACTGGTTCCTGGAATCATGTGAGTCAGCAGATGCATGGATAAAAGAAGTCTGGTGTTTATATCTAATGGAGCAGTATTGTGTTGTAAAGAACAAATAGGTCACTTTTAGGAAATATATATACTTTAACCATCAGGTTAAATGAAATAAGTTAAATCAGAAATACTAGCTTAAATATCACAGTTTCTCTTACGTGAGAAACCCAAAATACGCATAAAGAGCAAAATGAAAGCAGATGATGGGAAACAGGGAGATAGCTCTTTTGCAAAATAAAAGAAGGGGACTGAGATGAAGATGATATAGAGAGTGGAGACAGGGTGGGGAGAGATAGGGTGGGGAGAGGTGGGAAAGGAAAGTAGAAGTGATATTCTGACGACCAGCTGAGCTCATTACCTATAGCAAATGTGCTGAGAAGATCTGGGGGTAGGATTCTCCCTGGTCTCTTCCAGCATGGGTGATCCTCAGCCTCTTCTTCCACCTTCTGGCCTTTGAGCGTGTTTTTGTGTGTGTGTGTGTGTGTGTGTGTGTGTGTGCGCGCTTGGTGTTCTTATAAGGGCAGCAGTCACTGTACTACAGTCTACTCTGTTCCAGTGTATCCTCAGTTTAAATCTGAACATCAGCAAACAGCCTCTTTCCAAATAAGGTTACATTCCAGGGGTCCAGGCACATAGGAATTATGGGTGACAGTAGTCAGTCCATTACATCTCTCTTCTACTTCTTACAAAATCACCACTTCTGAGTGTTTTTCAGGACTCCAACTTCTCCAGAATAACCAAATGGGGAGAGATGCAGGTGTCACGTCTGTCAGCACCAGGTCAGACGAGGCCAGTGTCCTGACTTGAAGTTGTGTTTTGAGCTCTTTCTATGGCACAGGAGGCAAGTGCATTTATGATGGATTTTGTGGTAAATAGGGGCTAAGCTGGTGCAAGGTTCTAAGGGAAAATCAGGAGTGCTAATACTTCTGAGTCACCTCTTTCTGTCACCATGATCAGGAGAGAAAGGTGAAGAAATTCCTCAGAGCTGCATTATGTTTTGAAATCAGCTTTAAATAAATAGCATAAAGGAGTACATAAGACAAGCAATTTTATTTCTCAAGCTAAGAAATTTGAAAGATACTCTCCTTAGGATTTCTTCTCTAATTATTTATGTCATATCTTAATTGTGAGTCTTGTCTTAACTCTTCCTTCACTTTTTAAATTGTGAAGGAATTTATATCATATTTTAAAAAATATTATATAATTGTATTTTTTTTTTTTTTGTCTTTTTGAGACAGGGTCTTGCTATGCAGTTCAGGCTGCCCTTGAGCTCACTTTTGTAGCCCAAGCTGGTCTGGAACTCGCACTGATCCTCCTGCCTCAGCCTCCTGAGTGCTGGGATTACAGGCATACGCCACCACGCCTGGCTATAATTGTATTTTCAAAAGTTACATCTTTGTTAGTACCACATATATGCAAATAACTATGTGAACTGACAGAAGTGTTTATTAGCTTGGCTATGGTAATCATTCACATTGCCTATGTGTGACAAACCATCACAGTGTACATCTTAAATATATACTGTTTTTATGTGTCAATTATACCTCAAAAAACTGGATGAGGCTGCCCTACATCTAGCATGGACCAGATATTGGGTGTAGTACTTAGTTCTGCCTGATTTGCTGAGGGAATCTCCCAGATATCTCTGTGCAGTGCAATTCCTGTGCCCACGGGGTTGTGCTCACTTGTGAGGACACCTGCCTCATTCACCTCAGTGCTCGTCTCATGTGGACTGCCTGGTTCACAGAGGGCACTTGGTCAGAGACTTGTAGAATAGTAGAACACCATACATGAGCAAGAGAGAAATTTTGCTTCCCCTGCTAACTGGATGTGCTGATATACTTCACACTCTTTCCCTGTTTTCTCTCTACTGACATGTAGAGGTACATATCTGTTCCTTTTGTCGCTTTGGTGGCCTCCACTAGCTCCTCTGTTCATGCATTAGTTAGCCTGTTGGCCTTCTCTCCAGCTAGCAGACACTGCTGTTTGAGGTCTGGAATTCAGAGAGAGCCTGAGCTTCAGGTTACACGTGATCCCAGGCGCATATTCAAATGCAGAAACATGGGAAAGTGATGCCTGTGAGATGACCGTGGAGTCTACACAGAAGCAGCATGCTACCCTGCTCACTTATGAAACTACACTGGTTTTATGGTAAGGAAATAATCTAACGAAGCTTATTCCCTTGAGTACAGATGTTCTTCATGAAGAAAACTGGGTAACTTATAACCCAAGTCTAAGACAAAAACACTGGATCTTACCACAATCTCAGTTTTCAGCCCTTAAAACTTTGGAATCACGAATACTGACCGTTATGCTTTTTTGAGCAGGTACCCTTTGAGCAGTTCTTTCTAGTCACTTGGGAGAAGTGACTACAGAAATATCAGTTGTCCTTTTTCAAATTCTTCCATTTTGTTCACCATCAATGTATTTATCTATTTATTTATTTTTAATTTATGTATTTTTTTCTTGGTACTGGGGATCAAATTCAGGACCTTGTATTTGCCAGGCAGGCACTGGTGCCACAGAGCTATCTCTCCAGCCCTGTTCACCATCAATTTAATTTTGATGATAGTGATATAATCTGAATATTCATAACACATACTGGATTTCAATTCAGACAAAGAGGTGAAGATGGAGAATTAAATGATTAATTAATTTCAGCTCCCTTTTCACATTTGAGCCTGAAAGAAGCACAAGGAACTATTGGATTAACCTTTTTTTTTTTTTTATGTCTGTCAAGCTCAGAGATATGTGAATGGCGTATGTACACCCTAAGACCCAGGATGAAGAATAATTATCTACTGTAGTGTACTTGTCAGTTCTTTGCTTAGAAAAGGAGGCCATTCCATCAAAATGCTTCCATTACAGGCACTGAGACTCTGACATCTTTAAGAAACAACATAGCTCTAGAGAATAACCATCATATTGCTTTATCAATAGCTGACATTATTTTTTCTCCAGTGAGGGGAACCAACCCAGAGCCTCACACATGCTAGGCACATGTTCTATCACTGAGCTACATACATCCAGCCCCACTAGCTGGCACTTCCAACTCCTCCTTCTCCACTTGCTACTATGAAGTGACTCAGCTTCTTGTTTTCTCTTTCCAAAGAAAGTGCTTTTGAAGGACCTATCCCCAAAGCACCCTGCCAAAGAGATAAGATGCAGTTAGCCAGTCAGTCCCCCACCAGCACCATTTGTCTTCAGGAGATGTTGGATGAGACCACCTGGTCATGTGCAGACAGCTGTGTTGGACCAGGCCCATCCCTATCAAATTACCTGTGGCCAGTGCATTGGTTCCGTGCAATACGTTCTTATGTTATATCACTGCACTTCACAATGAAGGCCAGGGACACGGCAAGAGCAACGTAGCTTCCTTGCCCCTGGAATTCTCTTTCTTCAAAGAACTGAGAGGGACTCTGTAGTTCTTATCCCTGCCCTTCATCTCTGCCTTGTCTGGTGTAGCCTCTCTCTCTACACTCCAGCACCTCAATGCCCAGCTAGCAAGGGTTTCCTTTCCCAATACATATATTTGCTTATTTTGACTCAGAAAGTCAGTAACTTGGGCCAGCAAGATGTTTCAGTGGTCTAAAGCGCTTTTAGGAACACTTAGGTAACTGCAGGGACCACGGTTCAATCCCTGGCATCACATGCTGCGCCAACCCCAGCCCCAGGGCAGACTTGAGCTGGCCATAAAAAAAAAAAAAAAAAAAAAAAGGTCAGTAACTTAGTATATCTAACAAGTGAAAATTTCCTTCATCTTGCGCCAAGAGCTGATATTATTTCCAGTCTCTGTATTCCACTTAGAATTTGTGAAAGCCTTGTACTTCAAAATTAATTTGATTGGGGCCCAGCGGGATGGCTCAGTGGTCTAAAGCCCCTGCTTGGGAAAGCTTGGGTGGCTTCAGGGACCCCGGTTCGATCCCCCGCACCACATGCTGCGCCAGCCCTGCCCTCGGGGTGGGCTGATCCGGCCATAAAAATGAGAGAATAAACAAATAAAGGTTCTGAAACAAGAAATAAATAAATTAAATAAAATAATTCTAAAAAAAATTAATTTGATTGATTTCTCGGATTATTTGGTGGTCTGCTAGGACTAATCAAGTTCCTGATTCTTCTCTGTGTAGATTAGATTCTGTAATGTTTTAAATTCAGATTTCTTGGCCCCATCATTCACTCAATGGGGCTTGTTTAGGACACCTCAGTGCTGCTCCTATGTGAGATATAAGTGCATCTGCCAGTCTGAAGATGTGTGCTGGCATTGCCTATTGCAGAGAAAATACATAGCACACTCCAGCCTCGTGCTTACAAGCTCTTAATGGGAGTTATTAGGCTGTAGGGAAGACTTTAAAGAGATCATGGTAATGTGGCAAATTCCTTTTGAGACAAGAATCTTTTAATTTTCCTTCTTCCATCGGAGGAGCTGTTTATAAAGGTACTTTGTAATGGTAGTGCAGCTAGTTGGAGGGCTGTGTGAGAGTTTGTTGGGTGCTTCAAGGCAGGTACCCCCACATTGAGAAAGATTTAGTACAAACAGCTCCCCATTGAGGACATACTGAAGACTGTAGGTGTTCATGATTGGTATTGTGAAAGAGAGAAAGCTCTGAATATTAGGCAGAGCTGCGGCAACCACTCTATTAAAACAGGAGATGGACTCAAGCTCGCCAGGTTACCACCCCAACCTCTGCTCCTGCAGTGGTCTGTGAGTATCACTAGTCACCACCGGGCTTTGGCTCTGGGTTTTGCCTTTGGTAATCCTCCACATGGCTGAATTTGGGCCAAATTTATTTGTGTCTATATTTATTTAGGTTTGCATGCATACATTCACCAGTGATTCAGTAAGTATTTGATGACAGCTTCTTTGTGTCTCACAGCTTGTCAGGTTACTAATATGAAAAGAAAGTGGAGATGCTGACCTATAGAACCGTATGCTTTCATGAGAGCTGAATACAGGCCATGTTTCAGAATTTAGTAGAGAACATAGTTATTCAGAATGCCAGTGCCAAAAAAGTGATTCCAGTAGCGTGAGCAATAGTTGTTACCTGAATGGTGAGCCCAAGCAGTGGGTACCCCCAGGGAGCAGAACTTAGGCAGAACCCTGAAAGATAGGAACTTTTAGCAAGCATGGGATGGAGTAAAGGGACCTCAGACTGAAATTCAGAATAGGCAATTGATTTTTATATATTGATCTTCTATGTCATAACATATCTGAACTTAGCTGATTCTATTTTTAATGTTTATTAGTTTGGTAGTTATTTTGTGAATCTCTTAGGATTTTTTATATGAGATTATATCATTTGTGGAAGGAGACTAGGGTGAACTTACAGCTCAAAGAACAAGGACATAGGACCAATGGGTACTTGGAGGTCACACATTAATTGGCCTGACAATACCAGTCCATATATGGGTAGGATTATGATTTATAACCATTTAGAGGTAGAGTCAGAGGTGAATAAGTAAATTAATGACATAATTTTGGAAGGGCCAGCCACCTTTGGAGGCAACTGCTCCTACCCTATGAAGATGGAAAGAGAAAAAAAGACAAGGTACTACAGCAATTAACCATCACAGTCAACGTGCTATGTCCTCCTTACTTCACCAGCCATTACCTGGATCACCACCAGGATACCAGAGTGTAGGAGGCATAAAATGTTAAGTAAGTTCTTAAAAGAGCAATGTGTACAAGATATAACATACACGCAGCGATGTTTGTAAGATGTAACATATGTACAACATTTTCTATGTTCTGAATTTTTTTAGGACTAACATTGAATGCTCATAATATTAGATATTTATAGAAGAGCTCCTTGGATTACAGAGATGTTAAAAACTTGTCTAATGTTACAGAGCTACTAATTTAAGTATTGAAATCAAGTTTAAACCTAAATGCTTTGACTTAGAGTGATATCAGAGCATTTACAAGGTGCGATAAAAAAACATGGTGAATGTCAAAATATTTTTAAAAATGTATTAAGTAAAAAGGGCCAGCAAGATAGCTCAGTGGACTAAGCACTTGTAGGGACTGGGGTTTGATCCCAGTACCACATGATATGCTGGCCAGACCTCCAGGTGCACTGAGCCAGCAACCAAGTCCAGTCACAGTAGTGTATGTCTATAATCCCAGCGCTGGAGAGGCTAAAAATAAGAGGATCACTACAAGTACAAGCTGCATAGTGAGACCCTATACCAAATACATTAAAAAATGTATTATAGTAAAAGACACATTGCCATTAATCCTTTTCAAGACACATCCCCTTGTGTCAAAAATACTTATTGATGTATACAGCATAGCTCTTGAAAGTCCAAGGGGGGGATGGTGGAGGATGAAGGAAAACAAGAGTCAAGATGAAAAGAGCTGAGGTCAGGTGGAGCCTCCTCTCCTGCTGGGAGAAAATCATGCAATGACTATAGTATGTTTATTTGTACCCTGATGGGCATTTCGAAAGGTAGAGTGTGATGGACGGGGCCCAGAGGCAGCTGCAGTAGGGGAGCTTCACCTGTGGGTTCCATATTTGTTGCTTTCTCCCTTTCTTGAAATAGTATTGGTTGACCCCTGTGTGAACCCTAGGATGGAAGCTGATGGAGGTCTTGGTTGTGCTCATGACTAAGCATGTGGCCTCCTTTACTTTCATGAGACCGTGGACACATTAGTGCCTCAGCACATGGTTCTTCCTTGCTTGGTGATTGTGCCTGAGATCACACTGACTATCCTGAATAAAGCTGAGTTGTTGCAAGGGTTCTTTGCTCACTGGGGAGGGAATCTCTGTGAGTCCTCTGAGATACCTTCGTCGGGTCTGCTTGTTTCTTTCTGCACCAACATAGTACATTACAACAAG